>JAVKPL010012932.1:0-67814 GCA_032173675.1 Gastrolobium villosum | reverse complement strand
CAAACTCTCCACAACACCCCAGAAAATTAAAAAAAAAAAAAAAAGTCCAGCTTTCCTAGTAATGAATTTGCGTTACGCACTCACTTCCCTCTCCCAACAAAAAAACAGTAAGGGGGAGCCAAGCACTACCAAGAAATGCAAGTCTTCAAGGCATCCGATTACTGTATGCATGAGAGCTTTGCTAAACCACCTATTCGGCGAACTACGCCGAACCTTTAATTTTGAAAATTGAAAGCAAAAGCCACCTACTGATGCGGAACAAAGGGAGTCAATTATAGTCATAAGGGCTGCGGTTCAGGCTGGCAATTGTTCATCCTATAATAATAGTAGCACTAGTACTTTATCTCCAGAAGGCTACAGATTAATCCTGGGGCTTTTATGCTACATCAACTATGCATTTATCTTCATAAATTATCAAATTAGCAATCAAGTGTCTTACGAGGTAATCAATATTTATGTATAAATAGAAATAAACAAGAAAAGTTGCAGGAAGATTTCCATTTCCATTTAAATGCCTGCCTCAATGATCCACATCAAATGTTAAAAGACTCCGCAATGCCTAATTCCTCCAAGAAAGTTAAAATCAAACAAGCATTTTTACAAAGATTACATGCTAGTTTATATTCTAAAGCTGATAGCCATGCAGCAGACAACTGATACATACACAAATACCCAACTCTCAAACTCTCATCCTTAAAAACTGACCTATTGCTGCCATTGTCAAATTCCATTACAGCATTTCAGATTTTACGACAATCATGACTCCTCCCACTCTCCAAATTAGTAGCAAGCCCCAAATTGTTACTTAACCAATAAAAGTAAACAGACACAAGTGACAGACACACCATAGGAAAACTGTCAACTTTAATATGTTAATGAATCCATCCTATAGGACTAACCAAACGGACCAAACCCAACACAGATCCTAAACAGACTCAATTTACCCCCCATGGGTACCAGTAGCATCTAGCAGAGTGAAAGGACAACCCAGGTCCTACATCCCATGCCAATTCAAGCACCTTCCTAGAGTTCAGAAAATTGCTAATTAGCCTGAAACTTGGAACAACTATCATCATCATCATCATCATCAATGCTTTGCAAGAAACTTTTTAGAAATATGATCCTTTTTTTTAGGTTAATTTATTAATAAAATTACAGAGGGAAGGGCAAGAACAAATATGCCATGTTTAGACTCTTAAAGTTTCTTAAAAAAGAACTCAATCAGCAGAAGGCCTTCAATTTGGATACACGGAAACACTTAAGAAAAAAGACCTCCTGCAACCCACCAATATATTCTTCTCTAATGTATAAAAGGGGAAATACCATAATTTTAGATTATTTCTATAATGATAAATATTATAACATGCTCACAATATCAAAGTGTGACAGAAAAAGAAAAAAGAGAGTAGGAAACTGAAATTTTGTTTCTTTCAAAATAAATAACTATGATAAACTGCATTTGTCATGATTTCATCAACCTTCATCTTGAAAAGAATATGAAGGAACAGCCAGAACCAGAAATAGAGTAAGAGTGGACAAGTTTATTTTCCTGTTTACATGATCTGACAGGTAGGATGTTTTAGTTTTCTGGAGCAATAAGCACCTCAATTCAACTCAACTCAAAATGGCCAAGATCCAAAATAGCCATTCATTCAAAGAATAATAGAAGACATTCTTTCAATTGAACAACATACACAAACTTCAACTGCTCCGGGATCAGTAAAATGTGAAGCTCATTGTGGACAGGGTCCAAAGATAATTTGTTCAAATAGAAGAGCCTATTTTATCATGGTTGGAAATAAACTAATAAAAAAACACAATTAAGGATTTATGCAAAGACAATTGATGGTGACAACGCGACACACAACAAGCAAGGCACACAATAATTTTCTTGGAATCAGTATCTTCATAAGATTGGAATTGAGAAACAAGTCAGTGAATGATTTATCATAATCTGAATAAACCCCATCAAGAGACAAACCATAAACAAAAACATTGGTTAGTTGTTAGTAGCTAGTTGCTACACTCAGCAGAATAGACCAGTCATATTCAATCTGGATCATCCAAATAAATATTATTATTTGCTTCCTCTCTTTGTCTCCATTCCACAGACAAATATTTTCAAATTTCAATTGACTTCAAGTCAGGGAGAAAGAAAAGCAAATATTATTTATAACAGGCGATAATTATGTACAAGAGATAGACTAACCAACAATATTCAATTCAAACCTAAAGCAAAACGCATAGCTATAAAATTGTTAAAAACATCAATCAGTAAATAGAAAAATCCAATTTCCCCCCCTTTTTCAAACCTAGGGTTTCAGAAACCGGATAGCAAAATTCAAGTCCACACCTGGCATTCTCTAGCTCCACCCACCAATTCGCCGGAAGTTGCGTTCGACGAAATGCCAACGGGGACTTTCCGGCACAGAACCTTAAGCACACGCGTCCTGAACCTCCAGGAACCAGAGCGAAACGAAGTTGAAGCCAAAACCTGCACATCGAAGAGAACGGAACCACTCGCCCTTTCACCGTTGATCTCATCGACGACGCGCGAGTCGACGTACGCGTTGGCGGCGGAGAGAGTTGCGTTGAGAGTGGTCTGCGACTTCGTGTCCTGCTTGAAGGGAGGGAGCTGCGACTCGGCGATGTAATTGGAGCGGTAGAAAACGGAAGAACGGAGGGCGTTGTAGGTAACGGTCATCTTCTTGTTGCCGTTCCGGACGAGGAAAACGATGTGCCACGTGGCGGAGAGTGATTGGGTGGTGGTGGAGAAGTTGGTGACGGAGAGGGAGTTGAGTGTGAAGTTTGGGAGGGAGGGGCGAAGGACGAGCCAGGTTATGATGAGGATAACGCCGAAGATAACGGCGAGGCATATCATGGTGGCGAAAAACGCGCGGAAGAAAGAGCGTGAGGCGTAGGAGGATTGATTGGTGTTGTAGTATTGGGGAGCGGCGTAGGGATACGCGGTGGGTGGAGGAGGCGGCGGTTGGCCGCCGTTTTGGTGGTGGAAGTGTGGGGCTGGGTAGCCGGTGGCGGTTCTAGAAGGGTCTTGCATAGGTAATCACCACTGAGAAGAAACAACGGAGAATGAAGATTGAAGAAGACGAACCAAAAACGCTGTGGACTGAGAAAGTGAGTGAATTATACTGAAAGTGAAAGAGAACGGTGACTTTCATACATTGGGTTACCAAATAATGTTAATATTAATATTAATTTATTACCTACTTTTCTTTACTACATGTTATTATCAAATTTTATTCATTGATTTCCGTCGATCTAATGGTTATAATTTATAGGGTCATATTTATTAATTAATTATTAATTTACAATAAATTATAACCGTTAGATTGGTAGTAAAAAAAATAGGTAGTAAGTATAACATTTCCCTCAATATCATTACCTATTATATTTTAGAGTGAGGATATTCTAACTACCAAAAATTCTCACTACTAACTTACTAACCATCATATCACCATTTGATCAAAAAGAGATAATGTTAAAAAGTTTTTGAAGAAAGAGAAAATGTTAATCTAACGGTGATTAGATAGGTAGTAAGTTGATAGTGAAAAATTTTGGTAGTGAAAATATTCTTCCTCTATATTTTAAGAGGAGACATATTCTTATTACCAAAATTTTCTACTACCAATTTATTACCTATCTAATCATTATTGGATTAATATTTTCTCTTTTTTCAAAAACTTTTTAGCATTCTCTCTTTGATTCAATAGTGATCAGATAGATAGTAAATTAGCAATAGAAAAATTTTATATCCTCATATTTTAATACTTAATTTTCGTCAATTAATAATTATTATTTAATTTATAAAAATAATAATCACGAAAAATAATTAAAATATGACGGAGATATTAATAATTGTTAGGTCCGAGGTAGACCTTATTGCTATACCGGATGGTATGCGCTCAGAGATGATGTTTATGCCCAACTTACTAGGCTATATGCCGAGGTCCCAATCACTGCGCACCAGCAATAGGCTTTATAACCAGGGGGTGTTGTGTGTGCACAATGAGTGGAATAAGCTAGGCGATTCAGAGGTGTGTACCTGAGATGTTTAGGTGCTTATTTATAGAGGTACCTGGCTCGGCTGCTGAGCTCCGTCGTTGAGATTGAGTCCGATTTGGTCGGCCTCAACGGGCGAACGTGGGTCAGTTAGGATTTTGCCATATCCCCCACCCGAGATATTCTCGGAGGGCGGTTGGCTGAGGTCCATCCGTAACAGTTGCCCCCCAGCTCGGTATTCGGGAAGTCGGAATGCCGAGATTCTATGTTTAAGTCAGCCGTTCATCTTGCCATTTATTCCACGTGCGAACTATGTCGGAGGTCGTAACTCTTCGAACTTTGTTATGATTTTGAATCAGATTTGTTGGATCAGTGGATTTCAAATGTCGGAACCCTTGAGATGACCTTTCAAGTTTCTGACTTTTCGTCTTATTACCACTTTTTGTCCCTTCGTCTTACTCCTGCAGTGACGGTTACAGCAGGACACGCGTATTCCCCTTACTGGCCGTTCCGCGCATTGGGCAGGAGAGCTAGTCTGAGCCTAGAGTAGGCCATGATTGCGATCATTAATTGCAGGTAGGTGGTGCAGGACGTGCAAGGTGTGCAGGGCGGCGAAAATCCTTTTTTGCCCCTGATGCTTCAAACGTTTAAGAAGCCAACCTTTGGTCTTCCACCCCCTCAGCCCTATAAATACACCTCAGTTCATTACCACCTCTTCTTTCCTGTTCTCTTGCGTCTCCTGGGGTTGGCCCAAATTCATGGGCTTTCATCCGAGGTTTTGAGCAGCTGTGCTCTTACCTCTTTATTCCTTGTACAGTCCCCCTTTTTTATTTCTTCTTTGATGTCTATACGGCTCGGAGTGGTGCCGAGTTGAAAGAGAGGAAAGGGTGGGTTACCTACCGAGGTACCCCTGAAAGGGGACTTTTCATCCCTTACTCTCAATCCTTTAAGGGCTTTAAGAATGCCTATTTTAAGGTGGCTTCCCGTTCCGATTCCCTTCCTTGGTTTGGCAAGGAGCTGCTAGATGATGGGAACTTATTGTGCCACTTCGAGCTGTATTGGACGCGAAAACACTATCGACGTCGTCCAAGTCACTACGCTACTCCTGTGTCCGCGCTTTCCAGAGCTGAGAGGTTCGCGGCACGGATTTTACTTGAGTACACTGACGACTATGGCGTCATCGACTTAAGTCGGATAGTAAATAAATTTGGAGATGATGCTATTTATGAGTTTGGTATGTATGTCAAGTTTTTCATTTATTTTTGACAACAACCTTCTTGGTGCTTTTTAACACTGCGTTTTCTGATTTTCAGTTGGCATGACTTCGGCTGATTACAAGAAGTATCTCCCCAAGCGAGCCGGCAAGGGCAAGTCGCAGAGGCTGCCTCTTCCAGAACCCGAAGCGTCGAAGCGACGTCGGGTAGACATGATTTTGGGGGAGGACCCACCTGCCGACGAGGTGGTTTCAATTGATGTTTCCTCCCCACCACCAAGTCCAGCTCCGATTCCTGCTTTCCAGTGGACCCAGGGGCCCCTCCTCAGCTTGGAGCCAGGGGAGCTATGGAAGTCGGGGGTTTCTGACCGTCTCAGGGCGGCTCTGAAGCCTCCCCCTAGTCTTTTTCTGGATTCTGGCTTGACCTCTTCTGTGAGGGTTATGTTGAAGCGCATGGAGGAGGACGCCTTAAAGACGACCTCACTGATCCAGATATTTCAGGACCTCCTCCAGAATCTGGACCAGGCGAATGCGGCCAAGTCATCCCTCTCTGCTAAGGTCGCAGAGTTAGAGCAATCTAAGTCTGCCCTGGAGGTTAAATTTGAGGATCTGCAGAAAGAGGTGGACACGGCGAAGGAGGACCTGCGCCTTTCAAATTCTAAGGTCGGTGAGCTGAGCGCCGAGAAAGAAGCCCTTACCCAATCTTTGGGGGGTAAAGATGTCCAACTGCGAGCGCTTCAAACTCAGCTCGACCAAAAGACTGCCGACTTTGAAGAGGCCAGGGACGCGGTAGTTAACGCGGCTGTCCAAGCTTTTGACAACGCCATCGCTCAGGCCCGAGTTCTCAACCCAGGGCTCATCGAAGAGGGCATGGACGTGTCCTACGAAGTAAAGGACGGCGTTATTACTCCGGGTTCTCCTGGTTCTGATGAAGAGGCTGAGGCTGGGGCCTCCTAATTTCTGTTTCCCTAATATTTTGTAATCATTGCCGTTTTTCGGCTAACAATATTTTGTAATCACTGCCGTTTTTCGGCTTAGCTTTTATTATGAACAAACTTTGATTAATCCGAGCTCGTCTACTTTTACCATATTGGCTTTATTTCTATTTACTTTTATGGCTTGCGAGTCGCTGACGTCCGATCTAAAAATGTTAATTCCTTTTTCGAAGGTTCATTTCTTTAGCGATCGTGACATACATGTCGGAATCAAAAACAACTGCTCATCTATTCATAATAAGACTTGTTACAAATCCGAGCTTTTCAGCCCGCTTATTTGCTTTAAAATCAATTCAAGTACATTCCGAGCTCCATGGCTCGTTTTATTTGTGGACTAGAGTCTAGTACTTACGAAGACACTACCTAACTGTAATAGGTTTTCAGCTTGTCAGCATTCCAAGTTCTTTTTACTGGCTTCTTTGATAGTGTTTCCAGAGTGTAGGCTCCCTTTCCGAGGTTGTCCTTGACCCTGTAAGGGCCTTCCCAATTTGCTGCGAGCTTCCCATCTTTGGCATTCTTGTTGCCGATGTCGGCTCTTCTCAGGACTAGGTCGCCACTCTGAAATGACCGAGGTCTTACTTTCTTATTAAACCTAGCCGTAACTAGGCGCTTGGCCATCATGTTTTTGTATCTGGCGTTCTCCCTGCACTCGTCCAACAGGTCGAGCTCAATTAGCAGTGCTTCATCATTTTGTCCCTCCGTGCCTTGCAGTCTTTGGGCCCTTCTCCAGGACGGTTCTCCGATCTCAACCGGAATCATTGCTTCGCACCCGTATGTTAGCCTGAAGGGGGTTTCTTCTGTTGCTGATTGAACACTGGTTCTGTACCCCCATAAGACTAGGTGTAATTGCTGTACCCAGTTTCCTTTGGCCTCGTCAAGCCTTTTCTTGAGTCCGTTGATTATTACCTTGTTAGCAGACTCGGCTTGTCCGTTGGTCTGGGGATGCTCCACTGAGGCGAAACGGTGTTTTATTTTGAAGTCGGACATGAGTTCTTGGAACTTCTTGTCAATGAATTGAGTTCCGTTGTCGGTTACAATTTCTGCAGGGATTCCAAACCGACTTACCAGGTTCCTTTCGAAGAAGCGTCGTATTCTGGCCGAGGTGATGGTGGCCAGTGGTTCAGCCTCGATCCATTTGGTGAAGTAGTCGACCGCGACTATCAGCCACTTTAGTTGTCCTTCGGCAGCAGCAAAGGGTCCTAAAAGGTCCATACCCCATTTAAAAAATGGCCAAGGTGCCGTTATGGTCTGTAATTCTTCTGGGGGTGCATGTATTATCAGCGCGTGCTTCTGGCACTGCTCACATCGCTGAACATGTTCCGTGGCGTCAGCCGCCATTGTTGGCCAGTAATACCCAGCTCTTAAAGCCTTTTTGGCCAATGCTTTGCCCCCCATGTGATGTCCGTTGATGCCTTCATGGATCTCGGATAACACATATTCAACTTCGTTTTTGTCGAGGCACTTCAACATGGGTGCGTAGAAACCCTTTTTGTAGAGCTGACCCTCTACAATGGTGAAGCAGGCCGAGTTCCTGACCAGCCTTTTTGCCTCTTTGGAATCATCTGGCAGGGTTCCTTTTTCAAGGTAAGCCACGATTGGTCTCCTCCAATCTTCAGAGTCGGTAGTTATCATTAGGACGCATGTTGGTTCCAAAATGCTTTGCTGAATGACGGTGCGGTGGTTGCCGGGTCCTTTTGAGCTTGCTAGTTTAGACAGGATGTCGGCCCTGCTATTCTCATTTCGAGGGATGTATTGGATCATTACCTCGTCGAACTCGGCAAACAGTTCCTTAACCCTTTGGAGGTACTTCATCAGGAGAGGGCCCTTGGCTTGGTACTTTCCCTCGACTTGGGAAGTGACGACCTGAGAATCGCTCATGATTTTGATTCTTTTTGCTCCGTGCTCTCTCACCTGCATAATCCCAGCGATAACCGCCTCATACTCTGCTTGGTTGTTTGAGGTCGGAAATGCCAGGTGGAGCGAATGCTCGATTGATACTCCTTCCGGGCTTTCGATGATTACTCCCGCGCCGCTTCCTTTAGAATTTGAGGATCCGTCTACGTACACGGTCCAGATATCCTCTTCCGACTTCTCCTGTTCGTTGCCCGGGGTGAGCTCCAAGATGAAGTCGGCAAGTGCCTGTGACTTTATTGCTGGTCGAGGTTCGTACATTAAATCGAACTCGGATAGCTCGACAGCCCAATTGATCATCCTCCCAGCCAGGTCAGGCTTGTGTAGTATATGCCTGATAGGCTGGTTTGTCCGCACTATGATCCGGTGGCTTTGGAAGTAAGGTCGGAGCCTTCTTGCCGTTGTTAGCAAAGCGAATGCCACTTTTTCTAGCTTCTGGTATCGGAGTTCTGGTCCCTGCAACGTACGTCCAACGAAGTAGATTGGGTGCTGGTGATTGTCCATTTCCCGGACTAAGACGGCACTGATAGCTTCCTCACCTACAGACAGGTACAGGACCAGCGTCTCTCCGGGCTCTGGCTTTGTTAGAACGGGAGGGGTAGCCAAGCAAACTTTGATGTTGTCGAATGCCTTTTGGCACTCTTCCCCCCAACCGAATTCCGCCTCCTTCTTGAGGAGCTTGAAGAACGGCAGTGCCTTCTCGGCTGATTTTGGGAGGAATCTGGTCAAGGCGGCAAGGCGGCCTGTAAGTTGCTGGACCTCCCTTTTGTTCTGTGGCTGCTTCATTTCCAATACCGCCCTGCATTTGTCGGGGTTTGCCTCGATTCCTCGGTTTGTAAGCATGAACCCCAAGAACTTCCCAGCTGGTACTCCAAATGCGCATTTGGCTGGGTTCAGCCTGATCTTCCGAGATCTTAATTGCTCGAAAGTTTCTCCGAGGTCTGCGATGTGCGCTGAAGTGCTCATTGACTTGACGATCATATCGTCAATGTAAACCTCCAGGTTTCTTCCGATCTGAGTCTGGAAGACTCGGTTCATCATCCTTTGATAAGTGGCCCCGGCATTTTTGAGGCCAAATGGCATAACATTATAACAGAAATTTCCTTTTTCCGAAATAAAAGCCGTCTTATCATGGTCATCCGGGTGAAGGGGGATTTGGTTATACCCTGAGTATGCGTCCATAAATGAAAGCAACTGGAAGCCGGATGAGTTGTCCACTAGTTGGTCGATATTGGGCAGAGGATAGGAATCCTTTGGGCAGACCTTGTTGAGGTCTGTGTAGTCGACACAAATTCTCCATTTTCCGCTTGGTTTCTTAACCATTACTACATTTGACAGCCAGGTGGTATACTGTATTTCGCGAATGAATCCGGCCTCCAAGAGCTCGTCCACATGTTCGTTTAGAGCTTGGCGTCTGTCCACTCCAATCTTTCTCTTCTTTTGGGACACCGGCTTCGCTCCTGGATACATCGATAGCCTGTGGCAGCAAAAGGCCGGGTCAATCCCAGGAATCTCGGAGGCCTTCCAAGCAAATACGTCGGAATTGGTCTTTAGGAATTCTACGAGCTCGTCCTGAAACTCTAACTCCAGAGACTTTCCGACCTTGGTGTAGCCTTGGCCATCACCGCGGATCTCGACTTCTTGTAGCTCGCCTTCGGGTTGTGGCCGAGGCGATTGGAGCTCCTCCCGCATGTCGAGCTCGACTAGGTTGACCTCTCTGCTGGACGGTCTGAGGACTCGGCGGCTTGATCCTTCCCCCCTTGTCCGGGGAGGGGATGCCGGATCCCCATGGTGGGACCGAATTGTCTCATAATAGCACTCCCTTGACTCTCTTTGATCTCCAGGAACTGTGATTATTTCAAGGTTGTGTCCTGGCATTTTCATGAGTTGGTGCTTGGTGGATATCATCATGTCCCACTCGTGAATAGTGGGACGTCCAATGATTACATTATAAGAGGAGGAGGTGTCTACTACCACAAACCGAACTCTCTCCGAACGGAAGGAATCCTTCGTCCCGAGGGTCAGTTTGAGGTCGATATAGCCTTTTGGTGGAGATGCGTATCCGTTGAAGCCCAGAAGCTCGGTGACGCATGGCTTGAGGTCCTTTTCATCCAAATTCATCCTTTTGAAGGCGTCCCAGAGGAGTATATCTACACAGCTTCCGTGGTCAAGGAAGATCCTCCTGACTCGACAATTGACTAGCACACCAGTGACCACCAATCCGTCAGTATGTCCTGGCACGACCTTTGCCAGCTCTGCCCTGGTGAAGTATATCGGAGGGGGTTCGGGTCCATCGAAGTCTGGCTTAAAAGATGGCCGGTCTCTAATGGACATGACCTCTTTTAAGTATTTCTTTCGGGCGTTCGCCGAGTCTCCTCCGCCGCCCAATCCTCCGCTGATCACGTTGCATTCAAATTCTGCTTCAGGAAAAGTCTCCATTCTGTCGTCGACTTCCTTGCCCTTGGCATTGCGGTCTGGCCTCTGGTCTCTTTTGTCTCCGCGCCTCGGACTTCGGCTTCGGCTTCGACTTCGGCTTTTCTGTCTGGGTTTGTTGTTCTTCTTGCCTTGCGTACGAATTATGTACTGTTTTAACTTTCCTTCTCTGACGTGTTTCTCAATTGCGTCTCGAAGGTCCCAGCAGTCATCCGTGATGTGGCCGTTTTGGTCGTGGAAGGCGCAATATTTGCTCTTGTCCAATCCGCTTTTCGCCCTAAGGGGGCGAGGTCGGTCGACGTTTCTCATCTCGGTCTGGGCTACTTCTCGCCAGATCCTGGACCTGGGCACGTTTAATGGTGTGTATTCCTCAAACTTCGTTCTGGGAGAACGATCTTCCGTCTTCTTCTCGCGACTGTCGTTCCCTTTTTTGGACCCTTTTTGGTCCCGATCTCGACCGTTTTTCTTATTTGGGCTTCTTCTGGACGGGCTCCGCCCCCGAGAGTCGACGAATGCCTGCTGCATATCCTCCACGTCAATGTATTTGTCGGACCTGCGACGGAATTCTTCAAGGTCGTTGACCGGGTTCTTGTAAATTGACCTTGCGAGGGGGGAGTCGCCATCTAATCCAGAGATGATTAGATGAAGATGCACAGCTTCAGTGAGACCACGGACCTTCAGTGCTGCGTCTTTGAACCTATCAAGGTATTTCCTTAATGATTCGTTGTCTTTCTGACGGATTCTTCCCAGCGCGTAGGCCGGCATGGGATGCACCTTGCTGGTGGCGAAATTTAAGCGGAAAGTTCGCGCTAAATCTTCGAACGAGTCAATTGAGTTTTTGGGCAACCTGGTGATCCAGGTCATTGCTTGTCCCGTTAGAGTCGTTGCGAAAATTCTGGCCTTGATGGGCCCAGTAATCCCATTGAACAGCATTTCGGTTTTGAAAGCCTCCAAGTGGGCTTCTGGGTCCTGGCTCCCATCATAGGGAGGTATTCTGGTGGTTTTGAACCTTGGGGGGATGGCCAAGTTCATTAATCTCTCTGTAAACGGGCTATCATTAGCCTCATCGTCGTTCAAATAATTTTGATTTTGATTGTTGACGGCGATGTTCTGGCCTCCTACCTCTTGCTGATTGCCGAGGTGTTGAGACAGGGTTTCCAGGATGTTGACCTCAGGAGCGGACGTGTTATGAGGTTGGGAGGTTCCGTTACCAGCAGCGGCGTTTCCACCCGAGTTTTGGTGCTGGTTCCTTCCGTCCTGAGCCTGTGGCCCTCCGTCCTGAGCCTGTGGCCCGCTTCCGGTTCCCCTTTGAGCAGTCCGATTTCGCAGTTCGGCCTCCAGCGTGGCCATTCTCTCAGCATCTAGTCGTTGTTGTGTCAAGAATCGGTTTTCCATTTCCTGCATCCGCTGGAGGATTGCTCCCATCGCCGTCGAAGTTACATTTGGTGGCTCGGGTTGACGATTCGCAGTCGTCGTGCTTCCAACCGGTGGTCTAGGAGGTGGCCTCTGTGGTCCGACCTCTTCGACTTGTACTTCCACCAGAACCGGGTTAGCTGAGGCCTGGAGCTGCTCCAAACCAGACATTTGGGAAGGCCCCTGAGCGTTGCCCGACGTGGATCTTGTGTTGGTCATGGTATTATGGGAATCGAAATTTACCGAGTTCCCACAGACGGCGCCAATGTTAGGTCCGAGGTAGACCTATTTGCTATACCGGATGGTATGCGCTCAGAGATGTATATGCCCAACTTACTAGGCTATATGCCGAGTTCCCAATCACTGCGCACCAGCAATAGGCTTTATAACCAGGGGGTGTTGTGTGTGCACAATGAGTGGAATAAGCTAGGCGATTCAGAGGTGTGTACCTGAGATGTTTAGGTGCTTATTTATAGAGGTACCTGGCTCGGCATGATTTTAAAATATTGCATGAAAAATTACATAAAAATTACCGTCGTTGAGATTGAGTCCGATTTGGTCGGCCTCAAGAAAAAAATTCATATTATAACTATGTTTTACTGGTAAGATGTTGTGTCAAAAACTAAAAGCACAAACAATTTTTTCTATTTTTAAATCAATTTATTTGGTTTAGTTGGGCCCAAATTTTGAAATAGGTCAACTAATCATTTTTGTAATTAAGTTTAGAAGTCTTTCTTTTTTAAAATAATAAGAATAAGAATAAATAAAATAACTGATTAGAATAAAGCAAAAAAACAAATATATAGGATAAAAAAATAAAAAAGGTGAAACATAAAAATAACCATATTGTACACGTTCCTTATTATTTGTTTTCATTTAGATAGTTTGTTGTTACTTTGTATTGAGTATTTTATTTTCTATTTAGGTGGTGCCAAATTATAATTTTAACCTTGGATAATTATATAATATAAATAATAAGTAAAAAAAAAAATTAAAACAAATAGGTGCCAAGGCACCTGCTGGCGTGGATATGGCGACGCCACGAGGCGTTAGGAAATTGAGCAGATGGGAGTGACAGTGTGTTTGATATTTCTCAATAGCGTTTTTTGGAGGGGCTTAAAGTCCTGATCTCATGACTCGCACAGAATTAGACTAATTGTGAAGCGATGAACCGATTGAAATATCTCCAAAAAAAACTTCACCTAAATGAAAATGAAATTTCTTTAGAGAATACGCTCAAAAGTTCAAACATAAATGAAACATTTGAAAAAATAAAAAGGAATAGTCGTGTAAATGATAAATATAAGAGTAAATATCCCTTTTGATCCTCGACGACAAAACACAACCCATTTTAATCCTTTAAAAAACAAAAGTAATCTTGTGGTCCATGTGAAATTTCAATTTTTTAAAATTGTGATCCCTCATAATTTTAAGGAAGACTCACATTAGTCTCCAAAAGAATGACTAATGTTGTACTTTTTTTTTTAAGAGATTAAAATAAATTTCGTATTTTCTTGTTAAGGACATAAAAGGGTATTTACTCTTAACATAACGAAGGCTGCTAATTTTTATTTTTGTTAGAATATCAAAATATTTTAATAACATAATTTTCGGGGGTAGGATATTTTTACACAGGTGTAAAAGTTAGAAGTCTTACACTCAATCTTAATCATTGATCCACTTGTATCCAATGACTCACATTACTAAAAAAATTAGAGTCCTTATATATAAGTGGGATCAACAGACAAGATTAGGAGTGTAACTTACACTAGTGTAAAATGATTATGACCCTAATTTTTAATGATATATGTTAATTACTCAAAATATAAAATCGAACAAGTTACTTTTTATTTATATTTTTATCATCAAATAATTAATAAGTCTGATAAAAATAATAATGATAATAATTAAGAGCCCTGAAATCCTTTTAAAAATAAATGTTACCGAAAAAAAATCCCATTATAAATAAGGGAAATACTACTCTCATTTTACATGAGATAATTATCTCATTTTATCTCACTTCGAAAATCGCATCCTTTTTTTTTTCTTTTTTGTTTTTTAATGGTGGACCCTACTTGGACTCTCTATAGCATTCTCATGTTACATGAGACTACTATTCCCCTATAAATAAATATTGGGTTGGGGTTCCATTCAAATATAAAAAGGGGCGGCGAATCCTACGAGAACGTAACGGTTAGGGGGAAGCAGGTGGTCCGGTCTGGTCTGATTCGATTCGGGACCAAAAATAATTAAAAGAGGAAGGCGAACCGGACCCCACCCAGGGCCACCACTGAGTCACAGTCTGTCCGGTGCTCGGTGGCTGCCACCTCTGAGAATCATTTTGCACGTTTTTCTGTCTGTCTCAGTCTTGTCATCTTACACAAACGCACACTGTTCAGATTAAATTATTTAGCTGAACGGTTTAACCAAATATTAGAATATCAACGGTCCAATTTTTTTTAGTTGATTTTTTTTATAATAAGCATTAAACTATAATTATATGTTTATTATAATATTTTTATTATTATATTTAATTCTAATCGTTGAACTAATAATAGTTAAAGCAAAAATCCAATGAGCGATACGCAACCTAGTGATCAAGGTCCGAATTTGAAATAGTATTTCGGAGGCTGCCTTTTGGATCTTCCTTGAAAGGAACAGGCAAAAGGGTAATTTTGTTTTTCCTTTTTAGCTTTTTTTAATAAACATTAATTTTAAGTTTTCTATTTTGAAAGAAGAAGAAGACAAAGAATTTATTTTATGTAAACTGAATATTCGAGGGGAGTACCAACCTTTATGGTAGGTATCCTTCCCATACCTCTAGCTAAGATTTTCACTTTCAACTTTTACTTTTGCGTGCACCTCAGCAGAGAAGCATGCGCATTCTGTAATGTATACTTTCTTTTCTTTTTATTTTACTTTTTAAAGCAGCTAGCCTCGTGATATGGATCATGGATCTCCGATTACTTGCCTTGCCAAAGGCCTTCGTATGATCTATAATAATGATTTTGTTTTAATCTCCACCGTTTGAGTTTCGTTCATCCGTCATATACATAATTTGCAACATGTTTCCTATATTATTTACAAAAAGAGTGGTTTCGACATATTTTCTACTTTAACAAAATGAGAGTAGCTTAGTTAGGAGCAAAGTTTTTGTAGTCCCGGACCAGAAATCATAAAGGAAGAAAAAATTGAGGAGACAGGAGAGAAAAAAAAAAAAATCTAGGTGTCAATAATTTTAGTTGAAGGACCATGGTGGTACTTGACTACATTAAAAAATTCTCTTAGTTAGGATCAGAAAATTGAGTAAGTAGGGATAGAGAGAATTTGTTCGATTTTAGTCGATATTGTTTTTGAAAGAAGTTTAAATTTTGATGCATGAGCCTGTCTGAATTGGATTAGTCGCGAAACGATGAGCCGATTGGAATATCTTTATAATAAAAAAACATGTTTTATACATTATAATAGTTATTGGGTTTTATACCTCTGCTGTGAATGCAGAGCATTGGATTTTACAAGAGAGAAACAAATGTGGGACCCACCATATCTTTTAAAAAATAAAATTAATATGGCATAAATTGTGATGAGTCTATGGCTGCAAAAAAAAAACTACTTTCTTATGTGGCAGAAGAGGTGTTTTACCCATAGTTATTATCTATGAAGTTATTATTTACATGGAAAAATAACAGTGCATTGCTTGATTAACGGAATTGACACAAAGGGAAAAACCACCGAAAAGGAAAAGATGTGCCTGCAATTTATAAGCTTTATAGGAAAGGATCTCGCTTTATTTTTTTTCCGTATGAAAAATGGAGTGGAGTTGGCAGCATAGCAAGTACCAAGGTACCCAGCACAGCCTTGACTGACAAGGGGGGTAAATAACCGATTCTTTTTCCTTTTGCCATAACTATATTTAAGTCCAAACATGGAAATGGAAGAAAACAGTGGAAATTGGTTTGCACATATGGCTTCCCAAATAAACGTCATGGTCATGGGTGATTCTTCTTCTACTACTACAGTTATACTCTACATGTGCTTTTTTGTTTGAGGTCGTCAAAAGAAGTGGACCTTTTCCTCCTCACAGTAGTGTGTGAAACAAAAGGAGGCTAAAACTGCTTAAAAAATGGAAATGGGACACTAGGGCAGCTCAAAAGGTTGGTGAATGTTGATGATATATTTGAGGCACCTTTTGGTCTAACCCAACCATTTGCTACTGATAAGATAGGTCTGGTCCCTCTATGTTCCTCTCCTCCATCCTGTTTTATGACAGGATCCTTTCGATAAATGAGTGTAATTCCTAATAAATAATAATCGTTGATTGTCGGAAATTAATAGTTGGGATTTGCTGTCAAATTTCAAAATTTAACTACGATGTAGCGGTTGAGATTTATTGGGAATTAAAAATTAATTAATGAGTTAGACCTAATAAATCTTAACCGTTAAATGCAGAAAATCAATGATTAAGATTTAGTGTAAGACTTATTATTCTTGTAAGATGATCCTGCCTCATATATATATATATATATATATATATATATATATATATATATATATATATATATATATATATATATATAGGATAGGATATTGTGACACCCAAGTTATGTTATACCCATGTGACACCCAGTCAATCTCACCGATATATCGCTTATGTTGATCCAACGGTTATATTTATTTTCATCTTTGTATGCTCATGATTTCCCAAATTTAATATTTTATATTTATTTCTACTTTTGTATGGTTATGATTTCCCATATTTAATGTTTTCACTTTAAATTTGGGAAATCATGATCATACAAAGGTAGAAATAAATATAACCGTTGGATCAACATAAGCGATCTAACGGTGAGATTGATTGGGTGTCACATAGGTGTAAGATAACTTGGGTGTCATAATATCCTATCCCATATATATATATATATATATATATATATATATATATATATAGGAAAGGTTATACTCACTACCTATTTTTCTTACTACCAAAATTTAACCGTTGATTTCCCTCAATCTAACGGTTGTAATTTATTGCAAATTAATAATTATGATCCCATAAATTACAACCGATAGATTGATGGAAATCAACGGTTAAGATTTGATAGTAAAAAGTAGTAAGAAAAATAGGTAGTAACTAATAAGTATAACCCTTCCCATATATATATATATATATATATATATATATATATATATATATATATATATATATATATATACCTTTAAAAAATTATTTTTTTCCCTCTCTTTAAAAACTATTGGCTCGCGGAAAGAAAAAAATTAAATTATATATTACCCCAATTTCTCCACCAATAGAAATTGGGGATCCACGGGGATTTATTTTCTTTTGTTGTAGGTTCCAGCTTTAAAAATATAATTATGTACTCCCAGAAGCAGTGTTTAAAAACCTGGCCCGGCCATCGACCGACTGAGGTCACGGGATCACTACACTGACCCGACTTTATATATTAAAAAAATATATATCCTATATGAAAATATTAAAAAAAAATACCAATCATCAAAGATTCAAAATATACTTAACATAATTCACCAATTATAACCACAAGTCAATATTACACAACCTAATTAAAGTATTAAGATACCAAAATACAAAACTCATATTCTAATGGGATCACTATGTTGACCCGATTCTACCTCTTTTGAGAAGGTCTCTGACAGAAAAACTTAAAGGAAGTAAGAATGCGTTTTTATTTTCCATGACGACCGTAAGGATTTCATTTGAATGGGTAAAATTCTTACCTTTTATAGAAGATTCTGGGCAGCGAGGTGAAGATTAAAGACATCTACGTCGCTAGGAGAGAAGAAAACGATTAGATTTAGGTTTGCAAGCATTTTTATTTTATTTTTTTAATAAAATGATGTAGTTTCGTGAATTTTTTCTAAAAAAAAAAAACATGCAGTGACCCCCTTTGACCCCTCTAACCCGGGAGTCATTGAAACCCGACCGAGTTTTGGGGGTCGGAGGGATCAATATGCGTATAGGGTCCAACTCGTAACCCCAACCCTCAGAGGGGAGGGGTCAGGGTTGACCCGGGGAGCGGGGTGGAGTTTTAAAACACTGCCTAGAAGTACATAATTATATTTTTAAAGCTGCAAAAAATAATTCTCTTGGTCAAAATTATCTATTGATTAGAAAAGAGAATTTTTTTTTTCTAATTACAACTATAAATTCAAAAAAAATACATAGTTGTTTTGTTAATGTTGTTGCAGGAAACTCTCTCCCACTAGAAAGGGAGATTGACCAAATTAATACCCTTGACCAAATTAATACCTTTTTACTAAAAAATTTACTGAATTGTCACGTCAAGGAAAAATTTATCAAAATATCACGTCACAATCACTCTGATTGATAAGCTAGAATGGACAGACACGTGTCAATATCTGAATGGTCAACCATTCTAGCTGGGCTGCCCAACTAGAATGGTTCACTATTTAAATACTGCTACGTGTTTAATCCATTCTAACTTATCAACAAAATTATGAGGTGGCAATATCGTCCTTGTCCCAAAAATGAAACCCATACATAGATACACAAAGGCATCTAATCATAAAAATGAAACCCATACATACATACACAAAGGCATCTAATCGTACACAGTATTTCTGATGGGAAAAACAGAATCTCTGTGGTAACATAATTAATAGAATCTCTTTTCTCCTTTATTCTCTGAATCTCTGTGGTAACATAATTAATAGTGGCAGTTGGGAATCTCCCTTTTACTTTCCCAATATGCCGTAACCAATAATAGAACCGTGATGCAGTTTGTGATTAAAAATAAAACCAACCCGATGATTAATGCATTTTTAATTCATTATAAATATATGTTTGGTAAAGCTTAAAATTTAGGGAATACTATTTTTTAATAAATAATAAAATTTTAATTATTAAAATATTTAATTACAAAATAACTTAATTCAAATTTAAACCAGTTGAATTATATAATGGAATTAAAGTTGTTACATTATAAAGGGAAAAGTTATACTTAATACCTAATTTTCTTACTACTTGTTACTACCAAATCTTAACCGTTGATTTCCGTCAATCCAACAGTAATAATTTATTGCAAATTAATAATTAATTAATAAATATGATCCCATAAATTACAACCGATAGATTAACGGAAATCAACGGTTAAGATTTGGTAGTAATAAGTAGTAAAAAAATTAGGTAATAAGTATAACTTTTCCCTATTATAAAATAGGGAAAGATTATACTTACTATCTATTTTTCTTACTACCTATTACTATCAAATCTTAACTGTTAATTTCCGTCAATCTAACGGTTATAATTTATTGTAAATTAATAATTACTTAATAAATATAACCCCATAAATTATAATCATTAGATTGACGGAAATCAACGGTTAAGATTTGATAATAAGAGGTAGTAAAAAAAATAGGCTATAACCTATATATTCCTATAAAATATGTGATAAACTGCATCCAAACAAGTTGCATCCTTGTGGATAACGAGGACATTGATTTACTTTGATGCAGCTTGTGTCAATTTTTTCTTCTTCCAGTTATTAAAGTAATTATAAGTACTTAGATTCTCGGGATGAATTCATTGTTTTGTCGATCATATTGACAGTTTCATTTTTTCTCTGTCTACATAATTATGTTGGCTGCATACTAAATTATTATCCACAATATACCGTGTTTCGGTGCAATTACATATATGACCAAATAATTTCAATTCAAAATCTCTAAAAATTATTGCCGCAACTTAGTAAAATGAATTAAAAAAATCTCTGAGACAAAAAATAATTAATAATTATAACCGAAATTTTTGTTCCAATATGCTTTGGTATGGGTAGGTAGGTTGCATGCAAGTGCTCGCAGGCGCTATATCATATTAGAAATATAGAATCTCTGGCTTTATGTAATATACTTCCAACGTTGATTATTCTAAATCTCCTGGAATCAAGCAAATTTGCAGTAACTATAAAATATGAGGAAAGAAAAGAAAAAGGCCAAGTCAAAAGAGTACTATAAAAAATAATTTTGAGCTGGTGTCAGAATGAGGCTTTTTTTCAACCCTGGCACATTTCTTTTCCACTTCCAATGCTCAAAGTTTCAAACTAGAAAATAATCTAATATACATACCACACTGAGCTGTACAGTTATCATAATCTAATATACAACGAGATATCATAATCTATATATACTTTTGTTTATGTAAAGTTTGAAATTTGGGGACCCTGTCTCATTGTTGAAAAAATAGTAGGATGTTTGTTCATTACATCATATACAAACAATGATAGGAAAAATGTTTATTCACACAACTTATATTCTTTCACTCTCACAAAGAGGTGGGATCCATCCATACCTTTATTTTTTTTTATCAACTTTCTCCCCTCCTTTATCTATCTCTTTCTCTCTACTTTACATTCTTTAAAATGACACAACTTTACATCTTTTAAAATGGCACATATCTTACCCAACAATGATACCCTTAAACGTTTAGCTGTTCTTTAGCTACAATGATACCCTTAAACGTTTAGCTGTTCTTTAGCTAATATCTGTTTTCTATTTCCTTCTCAAGGCAATTACTTGCATCTAGAGTATGTGTGTCTGGTGTGGTCCCCTTCATTATAGGCTTTACAGCAACCAATTGCTATGATATCCCTACCAGAGCAAGCCTTCAAAACTGCAACTACTCCTACCTCTTTGGATTTTGTGCTTTAAACCGGTTATATTATTTAAATATTCTTCATAATAATGTTCTTAGTAAAGACACATTCCATAGCAAAGTCCAGCTTACTCTTGTGCAAGGAACAATGATGGAAGATGCGCCTCATTTTCTGCATTATCTTCATCATAAAGCTTAAATTGTTTCAGCTGATAATCACAACAAATGGAGCCTGGTCAATGGTCCATAAAATTCTTAAGGCCTTCGAAAATCAGCCTTCAAAGTTTCAATTTTTTTTTTGGCTTTTATAATAAAATTTAAAACGTATAATGTAAAGAACCAATTTAACACAAAAGCTTAAATTATCAAGTATGGTTTTATATATTTCTAACACATCCCCTCACAAGAAAGTTCATTGGGCTTGAAAGGTGAATAATGCATCAGGATCAACCTACGTGTCCTCAGTGGCGAAGCTCGGGAAAAGACACAGTCAACTATCAAAAGACTCAGTTAGTAAAATCCATCAAGTATCAATGTTTCTTATTTTTAAAAACCTAACCAATACCAAGGTTATACTAGGATTTTTAGCATTTTTGAAAATCAACTGGTGCTAAGGTATTAGCTAGGAACCAAGTGGCTGGCTCAACCAATGCCTGTGCTAAGAAATTTCACAAAGAAAATGGGACGCGACAATGATTGAACTCGGGACACCGAGGCTCCGATATCATGTAAAGCATCAATTTAACCCAAAAACTTAAATGACTAGGTGAGGCTTATTGATGGTTTTATATATCTCTAACATATCAAATAAAATTAAGAGAGATTAAATCTGTCCACATAAATGAAATTAGAAATTAAAGAAGTCCAAGTAAGTTTGTTTTTATCAGTTTTTGTCCCCTTGAAAAAGTCAAAATGGCTCCTGCAGTTAGTCGTACGCAGTGAAGGTTGAAAAATGGAAATTGTTGAAGATGACAAAGTTCGAGCAAACACAAAACTGGCCTGTTTGTGATAAATTATTTGCCAAAAGACAGCAATAGTTTGAAGACCAGCATCTTATTAGTTTTTTAAACTTGTTCTGGTTTAATTTAATGAGTCATAATCAGTTTCTCCTGTGAAATTAAGGCCTACTTTATAACTCAACAAGATTTAACCCCCTAGGTGCATATTGCATAGGGCTTGACATTTGAACAATTTACTTATATTTCAATATTATTATGTTGTTGGTTCTGATTTCAATAGTCAATAGCAAGAGAAATTAAGAATCCAATACACAAATTTATTAATGAATGAACAGTGGTGACAAGGACTCAGATACAGGACCCAACACCCGAATAAATATTTGGTATTACTGTTGTACAAGATTCAGTGCATCTCATTAATGAAAGCAATAATATCTTTGACAAAAATAAAATAAAATTAGCTGACATATAATATTTTCGTTGGTGGAATGCACTGAATCTTTGGTAGAGCAGTAGTACCAAAGATTTATTCCCAATACCAACTACTTTTGACCAAACCTATAATTTAGTGCTACTTAACTTTCAATAAGGAGAAAACTTACACCAAAAGAAAATATCACCTCATGTAAAACTTGAATGCATTGATTGGGATTAGAGTCTACTGCGTTTGTTACGTACACATTTGCATATTCAGACATTTTATGTTTTTAAGCGCATGAGCTATTTGAATTTATACGATTCTCATATTTGTTTTGGTTACTATATTTAATATAATATTTTAGAAACCTAAGCATTCATGATATATCATTTGATGGTATTTAGTAATTCTCGATATCAAATGACTTCAATTGTCAATAGCCACAGCATCACCGCCCACGCCCATAATGTTAAAAGCAATTCTAATCCAAACTCTAGTGATTTCTAATCTTGCTTATTAAGATCATTGGTCTTGAGAGTCATTTTCTAACTCTATTGCTTTCAAGCAATTCATAGACCACCCTAGCTCGCATAAGAACGACCAACAAAATGAAGTATTGAATTCGCCAACCAAAACTCGTTAAAGAATCGGTGCTTAGAGTAAGAAAACGAATGAGCATGTGGTTGGGTTGGTTTAAAGCAATTTAAAACTCTAGAATTTGATAGTTGGGCAGGTTTGCGTCATCACTTTATGGTTTTGGATTCTAGACTATTGAAGCCATAGATGCTAAATTGTAGCCAAAATGGAACAATTTCCAAAAATAAATTGAAGTTGGAAGGGAAGGTAAGCGTTGATTAGGATCGCTATCCCCCTCGCTTGCTAAGTTCTTGTGTGTCTATATATATATATATATATATATATATATATATATATATATATATTTATTTTGTTCGGTCTTAAAGAACCGTAATTCTATACCGTATGGTATGCATTCAGAGATATCCTAGAGGTGGATATCCGGATTGGCTTATAGCCAATACTCCGTGCATAAGCAATAGATTTATAGTCGAAATGTGGGTGTGTGTAGTGTTGACAATAATAGTAAATAGATTAAAAGTATGTACATTAGGGTTTATAGGGGTTACCTCTTGGGTTGTGTAGATCTCCCAATTGGAGTAAGATTCAACTCCTTTTTTATAGGGATTTCATAGTAGGTTTACAATTAAAGTTTTAAACTCCTCTTAAAGATAATATTGGAAAAGATCGAACACATGTTATTACCCTCACCTAGCTCTCATAGGCCAAATTAACTATCATCATTTGATTGCTATGTTTTCCTATATAGATATGAATTCGTTTTTTCTGCAGTTACTACATATAAGTTATCTGCAGTAAGCCCAATACGACGTCATTTTGGACGAAATCATGGTGTTTTTATAATTTTAATTTATTTCAGGGTTAATATAGTCTTTATAATTATAATTTTCTAATCTTTCAATCTCAAAATGACGTCATTTTAGAAGTAAATACAGATAACTTATCTGATTAAATGCAGAAATATTTTTTTTTATTATAAATATAGCCCTAATTGATTCCCTCGTTATTTCCTTGGGATGAGTGGTGATTTTCTATTAGATAAAAAAAGCACAATGTGTTAAAATACATTAATAATCACAATGGGTTGTACTCAAAATAATGGAAAATCATATTTGAAGATGCAAAGATTAAATTATTATCCTGTTCAAAGATTATTCATTAAACATCAATTTTGCAATTGAAATAAATCATTTAATCATAGTTAAAAAAAAACTTGATTACCACATGTACGTGCAGTTTAGCTTACCACATCTACACACTAGATCATAAAACTTCTTTGCAACAAAGACACGATTACTATTATTTTCTTTTAATGCATACTGTTAATATTTAATGTTCATTTATTTGATATCCAATTCAAATTTTGTTCTTAGATGTTTGACCCATCTATGTGAATCTAAATTCTGCACAAGCGTTTTATGCGAATCTGATTTAACACCAATGGTGGTCATATTTATGTACGTAATTATATGTTTTAACCTCATCTTGTTCAGGTAAAATAGCATGCGAATTCTTTCTTTATTTAACTCTTTGGAAGTAGGATACAATGCAGCTTGAACTTTTCACTCGCAAAATATAAGTAGAATATGCGTGGCAAAATGGCAATCACTTTTTTATTATGCAATTGGTAAAAGGTAGCTTAACATGCTCTTGCAAATAGATATGCTATATAGGGCCCAATAACAGAGGCGGAAACTGTGGAGTTGTATTTGAATGTTCCCATGAGCAAGGCCCAACACCATTCTAGTCCGAGAATTGGGTCGTGGGTTTAATTTGTTTAACCGTTGCCAGAACTTGTAACAAAAATGAAAATTAAGCTATTCTGACCAAAAAGCATATTGTGCTAATTGCTATGGTATCAAAAGGAAAAACAAAATCTATGTGTCACGAGTGTTATTGGATCACCAGTAATCCAGTATCACTCACCAGTCCTAGAAAAACCCATACCCGCACTGGTGGGACTCAACCAAAAAACAAAGTCATTTTACCAAGGAAAGGCCATCAAGGCTAAAATCCCCACAATTCGAAAATTTAAGATATGATATACTAAGAGGGCCCTTATATTATGTCATCAACAATTTCATTTCACTTAAGTAATGCAATCCACTGCTATACCAGCTATGGAGGAATTGTGGAATAATATTTTCCAAATTTATTTTTTGTAAGTGAATTAAGTAAGTTATAGTTATCTTTAATTTAATTTAAAGCATCTTAAAATCCTAACTTACCAAAATTTAAGAAGTAAATATAACTTTGTTTATTTACTGAAGAAATAAATTCATTTTACGGTAACTATTTCCGGCACGTTAGAGGTGTGCATGACAATCATTATGTTTTCTGACATTATTTTTAAAAGAAATAATTCTTTTCTATTTTTATGCATTGAAACAATTTTTAAGAAAAAAGAAACGTGTTTGATAACATGTTCTATTTTTATTTCGAGAATGAGAATTGTGTTTAATAACACAACAAATAATATAATATAAATAAATTAAGCATAACTTTTTTTTTCCAGATCATCACTTTCTTTTTCATATGGTGTGGTGGCGGTGGCATGGTCATGATAGTGATGATAGGATGATGGTGGTAATGATGAAGTGTGATTAAAAGAGACAAGTATTTCTGATTTTGTGTCCAGAAATAAAAATTAAAAAATAAACTCATTCTGAGTGCACACTCTAGATTTCTCAACTTCACGGGGCAGCGAAATCCCAATTTTAAAACTAATTGATTAAAGTGACGTGTTGATTAATATCATAACTTAAAGGACAAGAAGTTAGTGCGAATTTCAAAAAGATTGTATTATTTTAATAAAAAAATGCACCACGCGATATCATACAACCATGTTTATACCGTTAGATTGAAATAAATATAATTAGTGGAAAGTGTTTATCCTTTTAAAGACACAATTTATATGTTTTCACTCTCTTAAAGAAATGAGATCCACACCTTTATTTATTTTTGTCAACTCTCTTTCCTCATTTATCTATCTCTTTCTCTATCTTAAATGATACAATTTTATCTCCTTTTAAATGACACATATTTTTTCCATATAATCAAATTAACATTATATAGCTGTACCAAAAAATATTATAAAAACTTTGGTAAATATATTAAAAAATATTTAATAAAAAATAAAGCACTTAATATTTTACAGACCTAAAAAAACAAAATTTCATTTAATACTTCTTATATTTAAATTATGGGTTTATCATCTATCATTTAACATGATTACAAAAAATTTCCTACACATAATATTTTATGGGACCAGCAAAATAAAAATAAAAATTCCGGCACGAAAAACAAATCTTATAACATAACACAATCACTTTTTCTATAACATAACTCTTATAAAACCCTTAAATTATATAAAAAATGTTTTAAAAAAATTAATTAATAATTTTATTGTCATAGAGAAATATTTGGGTTGGAAAGTGTGGGAGGTATAGATTAAAAGTACCTAGGGCGAGGACGTACTACTTGTACATAAGAAAAGGCAGTTGCGTCTCCTCCACCGTCCGTTTGGGAATCAATTGCCCCGAAAAATAATTAAACTGAGGACAGCCGCACAACACAACACGGTCCCCATTCCCCAACTTGCATGCATCTCTAAATACTGCAATATTATCATCCTCCAATATTGGATTCTCGCACTGGTGATTCAGATTTTTGTTTGTTATATCATTTTTTATTAGTTATTACTTTTTTGAACAATTTTTCATAATATATAATTAATAATCTGTTAAAAAAATCAATTTATTTGATATTTATTTATGATAAGTATAAATAATTTCACAACAACACCTTATATAAATTAAGGGAAAGATATTTCTTCATTCACTAGAGATAAAATTATCTCCGGTGAGCTCAAAACGACGTCATTTTGGGGTTATAAGATAAAAATTATAATTATAAACATTAATATAACACTGCAATATATTATAATTACAAAAATAACTTGATTTCCGCCCCAAAACGACGTCGATTTGGGCTCACTGGAAATAAATTATCTCCATCTGAAGAAATCATTTACCCATAAATTAATTAGGGACAAGATATACTTATCATAAAAAATATTTATCATATTTACAACCAATTTAATTACGTTGATTTCTGTCAATCTAACTGTTATAATTTATTAAAAATTAATAATTAATTAATAAGTACAACCCGGTGATTTCCAATAAAATATAACTGTTACATTGATGGCAACGATGATTAAGTTGGTTTAAGGTTAGTAAACTTTTTTGGTGGTAAGCATATCCTTCCCCTATAAATTATCACGTAATATTTTTTTACGTACAAATTTTTTAGTACTGTTTTAAAGATGTGGTATGATGTAATTCTTTGGTGACAAATCAGTAATTTAATATTGGAAAGATTTTTAGAATAATATTTTTTGATTTTCAAAAAATAATAACATCAAATTGCCTAATAAATCCTAAATTCTAGAGGCTGTTCATCAATAATAAAGAAGCTGAAGCTAACAACTCTGAGCTTGATTATGCATTGAGGATTCTGAAGGTCAATAGCATAGAAAAAAACATGGAAGAAAATCAGTTTTATCACAATTGGCCACAAAGAGAGGCAAGTTCGAGTGTACAACTTGGGCAAAAGCATCGGAATGCAAATACTTAGCAAAAATTTCTCTTGTGCAAAATACATATGGAAAATTGTCATACTAGAGCAGTTAAACACATCATCTGACTTGATGCATTTAGTCTAATCAACAATACTGACGCGACTTGATTTCACGTCAGCAAACTGGACCAGTTTCATGCCATGTGACATATTCTTGTTAAGTACAGTCACTGTAACATCCCCGTCTCGAGCCGGTTCAATTAACATACATATGATAAAAATAGAAATAGCGGAAAACTTAACTTACGAAAATACGAGCTAACTTTTTCTTTTTCTCTTTTAATGTTCATAAGGCGTTAACGAAAATCGGGCAGAGTAACCTCTGTAAATCAGACAACCGGGGATTTCCCAATCCCACTCATAAGAGTTCCTGTAGACAGTTTATACAGTATGCATATCCAGAAGTACCCGTCATGCAATCCAAGACATAATTATAACAGAGTTCTACATAATCATATCCACATGCCTGAATACAAAGATGTACATGCATCAAACTGAAGAACATGTACAAGACATATACAGGCCATATACAAAATAAAGGATCGAACATCCAGATCCTCAAAATGGCAGAAATGTAACTATATAGATACACTCCAAAAAAATAGTAGCCTACTGCTACCCAAACATCCAGAATGACAAAAGTCTCAGCTACGTGTCGCGTCCCTGCCTAAGGAAGGCTCACCGGAAGTCTGTACACCTGAAAATATTGCCCCAAAGAGGGGTGAGATTACAAATCCCAGTAAGCTCCAGGTTTACAGAGAATTCTCCATACCCCTGGCTCACTCCTGCATGAAAGTCAGATACAGAGTATACAGATACAACATATAACAGATATCATAACTGAGCAGAACATATAATCATATCATAACAGAGGCATGCGCCGTCATTTCCAAGGGATGGCCCCAAACGGAAATAGAGTAACTCAGAGGTGTACACTGTCAATCTCAGGCAAAACCCAAGAAAACATCTGTGTACCAAAAGTCCATACAGAAATCATATCAGAACCAATTTTATCATATCCTAGCATATCATGTCATATCATATCATATCATCAAATATCTCTATATGAATGCACCTATACAGAGTGTCTACACAGTCATATAGTCCAACCATAGTCTACTAACTATGGTGGAGCACACAAGTAGGAAAAGACTCCTTAAACATAGAGCTTACCTCTTGAAGCTTTATCGATCTGCTTACTTGTGACACAAGTTACTTATATTTCTTCAAGAGATTCCGATCCTTTTTAGTCTCTAGGTACACCTAGAGCAAGAATCCACAAATACAAATCAATAAAATGCTATCATGCCTATATTTTCATAAGGCAAACATTTTCTCGCTTCTTTTCGTTTCTTTATATTTTTGCCAATCATATGCCAATACACAAGTCTAGACCACCTTATACTCGTTAGCGTTCTTTAATTTAATCAAGTGTTCACTTGAGAATTTTCAACATAGTTCATGTCATTTTCTTTAAAAGGTCGTGTTCCCACCCTTAGGGAATTAAGATCTTTTTCACCATTTTTCAAGCCATCTAACTTATTAACTCATCACTTTCATGCATAAAAAAAACTACACATTTTATTAAATAAAATGTGACAAAATCCATTTCTTTAACTCCCCTAAAATTCGAAATCTCCAAGGAAATATGCAAAAGGGTTCTTTTCTTTTTAATTATTATTTCATAGCTTAATTATCAACTTAAACATACGTATATGTATCCAAGAGGTTCCAATAAAATTTTGGAAAATCAAGTCCTCACTACACACCATAGCCAAAATGTAGGGACCAAAACACATGGATTTTCTCACTTTGGCCTTCTCACTAAATTCACCAAACTCATACTCACTCCAACACATCATACTCTCATAATACATCATCTAAAATTTTGCCCAATGTCCCCTAATCAACCCATCATGGCCGAACCTAGGGATACAAACCAAGGGGATTTTTCTTCATTTAACACAAGTTAATGTTTATCTTTTACACTATAACTTCATATACACAACAAACCATCATCAATTTCAAGTTTTATACTACTTGATGTCCCACCGACACATGCTCATAACTTTCAAAACATAAATCACAATAATAAAACCATAGGATTAGAGTTTTGTTACCTCTAATCAACTACCCAAAGCCTAGAAGGCATTCACCAAGCAAAGCTCCATGGAAAACTTCCTTTTTCACCTTGGATGAATAGTAGCTCGATTATGGGGGGAGGAAGAACTCTTCACACACTCAACTATAGCTCAAATTGATCGGTGGAATAGATTCATTGAGTGGTTTCTAATCGATTTCATGTGGTGGGTCTTTGAATTTGGAGGATGATAATGTAGAAATCAAAGAAAGAAAAACCAAACCCTAAACCCCCCATGTGAGAACAGCCCCTGGACGAAAGAGAAAGACGAAGGAAAACGTGCAGGGAAGAGAATTTTAAAGGAGTTATGGTTATTCTAAAGTTAACTTATTTTAACTGGGTAAAGATTTATCTATCCACACACCTCAATTCATTACCAAACTTTACCTAATGGACTATAATACTTTTATGCTAATATTAATAATTTTACTTTTTACTTTCGGGTAACTTTATTTACCCGCATTTTTACTCTTTAACTGTCATTTTAACTCATTTTTCACCAAAGGTGACTTTATTTCTTTTATTTCTAATTATTCTTCGATATTAAATCCACAATTACTAGTAAGGGCTATTATAGTCACATTAGTTGACGGCACTAATCACATCATATAAATTGACGCCACGTAATCGCGTCACGTAAAGTGACAGCATCACTACCGTCCACATAAAAAATGCCACGTGTCAGACGCGTCAATTATATTGATGGCTCTCTTCCCTTATTTTCACAACAGCGGCTCCTTCCTTTGCATTTTCATTTTTTTATATTCTCTCTCTAAAAATTTCTCCCCCTCTCTCTAAAAGCCTTCCTCTCTTCTTTTCTTTGTTTCTCCTCCCGTTCGTGCAGCTGCCCGGGTACGCTGATAACTCTCCCAAATGAGAGTTAATTTAGTATTTTTATGATGAATTTGTGGCGTAAACTCCATATAAGTTGACCTCTTTGCATGATAATTGAGATAATTATTGTGTGTTTATGTCTAAGTATGGAAAATAAGACAATATCCCTTGATTTTACGTAAGAAAAGATGACTTATTGAGTGTTTGTCTTTGCAGGAGAAATTGACGTAGGAATACTGTAGCAGAGAAGCTGACGAAATAATGATATAGCAAGCGCTACAGCATGACGGCGTGAACAAAGGAACAACCGAACTTTTGAATTTCAAAAGTTAGTTATTCTCCAATAATACACCAACAAGCAAAGGAAGTTTCTGAAGATTTAATCTTATCCCAAAATCACAATGGTCAAGGACGATATTCAAAGATTAAGTCTTATCCTAGAATCCCAAAGAACAAGGACAACAACCTTTGTTCGGTCAAAACAACATTGGCATAAGAAATTCCAAGAACATAAAGATCTTATCCAAACAAGTGCCAACAATTCCGAAATCCCAAAGAACAAGGACAACAAACTCACACTCACATTCGGTCTAGCACAAGAGTTCCAAGAAGATCAAGATCTTATCCAAGAAAGTGTCAACAACCCAAGAATCTAGGGATACGATAAGGCTGCAGCAACAAGATTATTAGAATTTCACTCCTAACCCTAAAGCCCAATTACCCAACCACTTTTCCTATTTAAAGAAGAGTTCCCCCACGAATTAAAGAATGATTTGGGGCAGAGAGAGATCAAGAAAGAAGGGAGGGGAAGAATGTAGAACCCTTCCCACGTTTAGAGAGAGAAATGAGAGGTTCTTGGAGGAAGAAGAGTTGCTAAAGCAGTGCTGGAGCATGACTGTGACGAAGTTTTCGTACAACATTCATTTTCATCTTCTTTTATGTTTTTCCAATGAGTTCTTTCTTTCTTTTTCTGTCTTATTTAATTCCATCATGAGCTAAATTGCTCCTTAGGTTAGGTGATAAAGTACCCATGCTGTAACATTGAGATGTATGCCTAAACTTTGTTTTTATTAATGTTTAATTAGTTATTCAACGAGTTTGCTTATTCTTATTCATGTATGCATGTCGAGAGATACATATGTGATATTGAGGAGGTTGAGGACGAGAGGTTTCCGAATCCAGACCCTTGTTGAATTGTGTGGATTAATTAGGTTAATTATAACTTAATTAAGTTGTGGGTAGAGAGATCATTCACACCATATAGCCTTGAACTTGAACGTGAATAATTCAGTGATTAGTTTGACCATAGAGATGTGGGAATTAGTTATTGGGTATATATGTTAGGTTGGTCAAAAGCCCCAACATACTTTAGTGTTATGTTACTAATTAAGTATTGATATAGCATCGTTTCAGTATTGCTGTATCGGAGAAATTGAATCTGACCTATATCTCTTCCATCACTTTAATACCTTAGAATTAGTTTACTGTTTTCTTAGTTTAATTGTCTTTTATTTTACAAACCCAATCATAAGAATTAATCATTTTCTAGTTTCTTTACTTAAATAATCATTGTTTTATAAATCATCTCCGTGGAAACGATATTTGGACTCACACATCCATTTATTACTTGTGACACATGCACTTGCGTATTTGTGTGATTGATTTAATTGATTGCAAATTGCACAACATACGCCAATAGTGATTAATTTAATTTTTAGTTATTTAAATTGTCTTTTAAATTTTTATTTAATTTAGTTATTAGTTATTACATTATTTCATAGGAAAAAAAACCTATTGTAGAATATAATAAAAATCTAAGGTTAAAGTTTCTTTTAATAAATTCCTAGTGTATAATGTATTTTTAATTAAATAGTAATTATACCCAAAGATAGAAATCATATTATAGAGTAATAATTAAATTAGCAAAGGGAATTATTTTTGTTATGTTACATAATATAAAAGCAAATTTCCTACTCTCACAAAAGGAAGAGAAATGAGAGAGAATAGAAAAAAGAGGATAAAATTTAAAGTGGGTCCCATGTAAAATATGTGTGTAGGAAAATGGGTTTATGTTATGTAACATAATAAAAACAATCCCCATTATAGTAATAATTATAATTAATATATAATTAATGTTTTAATTAAATATTAGATATAATTCCTTTGTGTCGATCCGAGATAAGATCTATACCAGTCTTATTAGTAACGTACAGTTCGATGGATATCAAAAAATACTCTCAGACTTCTTTGTTTTCACTTTCAAGAACCACTAACGCAATTGGCAGCACCTCATTATTTCCATCTTGAGTTGTGGCGATCAATAATGTTCCTTTATATTTACCGTAGATATGTGTATCATCCACTTATATAACTGGCTTGCACCATTTAAATGCCTCGCGACGTTGACTAAAAGTTCAAATAACACGTTGAAAAGCCTGAACCCCATTAACAACATGTCCATTGATGACACACAGTTCATCTAGAATATGATAAACAGATCCCAGGGAAAATTTAACCATGTGCATGAACCATCTTGGCCAGAACGCATATGACTCATCCCAATCACCGTAAATCTTAGCGATTGCTTTCTGTTTTTCCTTCCACGCCTTCCTGTAAGAAACGTGAAAACCAAAGAGACTAGTAACTTGTTCTTGCATCATGATCACGGGTACCGAAGGTGATGCCTTGACCACATCTGCTGCCACAATCAGTACATGTGTACATTAGAAATAATATTTACATTCACTTATAAACATAGATAATTATGAAAAATAATTGTTAAAGATTGCATAGTACTTGTTATGGCCTGAGAAATAAATTCTGAATCAAGCTGTCTGTGATCTTGGGAGAGGATTTTGCTCACACAACTATGTTTACCAACCCATTTACGAACCACCCAGATGTTGCTATTCTTCGGTTTAATCGCTCTTACTCGCCAATTGCAACCATGCTCATGGTTCAGACATTTCATAGACAACTTGGTCGGAGTACTATCAACTACTATAGATTCTTGATGTTCCTTCATACAGTAATGTTTTATGGCATCTTGAACATTGCATTTGGACCTGAACTTTTGTTTCACATACATTTTCTCTCCTCTTATCCACAGACCATAACCTAATCCTTCGACATCCAATATGTCTTTATTCAGATAATCACAATTAACAGCCTCATAGTGTGGAATGAAGTTCCAAAATGGTGTCACATCAGCATATTCAAAAATAATAGGGTAGATGTGAAAACGGGGTAACTAATAAAAAATTAAAATTTATTAACATAACTCACTAACTAACTTGATGGTGGTGGAACAACTGCGATATTGGACATAAGGATGCTAGTCTCGCACACCATGAGGTTATTATGAAGTTCATCACCTACATCACTATCATTCTGATCATGGTTTTTTTCCAATAAAGTATCTTCATCTTCGTCTATTTCTTCCATGTCAGGTTCAACATCTAGCATATAGTTGCTTTCTTCTCCATGTGCAACGGTTGATTGTAAAGGCTGCGGAACAGACGATAATACATAATATGACTGACTATTAAGATCTAGCCGACGAATCAGTATTGATAGATTCTCTGATATCTCAATATCGATGTATAACTCAACAAATTGAGACGTATTGCTTTTGATGAATATTGTAAGGAAAACATCTACGTCCTCATCATCAGGTATTTCAATACCTACATATTTGCGGTTCCCACACAGGACTCTACCTGTAATTAAAGATATTACCTGATTTTATTGCAGTATCAACTTCTGACGGATCTTCCCAGACAAATCCACAACAAACATGCATCAGACAATATACATTGCTCTTTTTCCCCTTCAAAGCTTAAACAGCCTGCACCTATACTTTTACTACCATTGTAGTATACGAACGCACAAAATTGATCCATTGAAATTGTATTTTTATGCAAATAAAATACAAATTAAGATGTGAACTCAGAATAACAAAATAATGACTACAAACACAGAGTAAAAAAAACACATGAACACAAGTTGTTCTGAATAATGCAATGAACGACAAAGGGGGTGTATATATATATACAAAATGTAGGCTTCGTATGTCTTAAAAAAATTCACATGTGTATTTACCATTTCATTACCACGCTTGTTAGTATACTCGCTCTCCTTTTTATTCATAGGCGAACCTATTTCGGATTCTTTGCGTACTTTACTTTTGCTTTTGTTTTACACGCAGTATAGTTCTTTTGTCATTTTGCGTCTGTGGATTGGGTCTCGTCATCGTAGATGACGAGAATAGCCTATGATTACCGTCACTTTATGTGACGCGATTTGCCACGTGGCATCAATTTGTTTGACGAGATTAATGCCGTCAACTAATGTGATAGGAGTCAACCTGTGGCATGAAACTGGTCCAACTTGCTGATGTGGAACCAAGTCGCGTCAGTATTATTGACGGGATTGAATGCGTCAAGTCAAGTGACGCGTTTGACTACTCTAGTATGACAAAACCTTCCTGATGTGCTTTGAATAGGAGAAAATCTTGCTAAATATTAGCAGTATGGTGCTTTTGCCGTACAACTTGTAGCAAAATCTTCCACTCTTTCCCAAGCTATTACAGGCCATAGAGCTAATCATATGAAGATTAAAGGCTGATATGCTTCAAGAAATGAAAGCAACAAAAACAACATTAAAAGTTTGAAACTAACCACTGTACTGACCTAGTGACCCAAAGCAAGTTCCCAAAGAATATTGACAGTGAATATCTGGTTAAACTCACTTAAACATAAAATTGTTGTTGGTTTTCATAAAGAGACAGACATTGTTAAAACTTTATTCACGAGTTTACTTATTTTCTTTTATTTTAATATTAAAAAATAAGAAAAAAAATAACATTTTCATAATATTTAATTAAAATATTTTAACTAAGAACAAAAATAAAAAACCAAAAAATATATCTTAAAACATTATTATATATGTGTATGTGCAACCGAATGCTTATAATGAATGTAAACATTATACTTGTTCCGGTATAAGTTAAACATTCCCAATATATATACTCAATCAAATGAATTAATACTTTTGATGTTAGAGATTTTTAAAACTTTTTTATTTTTTAAAAATATTGCAATATTCTTTAAAAGATAAAGGTGAGTGCATTTAATGTAATTAAATATTAAAAAATTTCTATTATAAAAATAAAATTAAAAAATTTCCTTTATAACATATTTCTCTCTCTTTAGGTCATTAGAAAAATCATTAAAATGTGTACTAAGAACAATATTTGGATGATTAATGATAACTTCTTATCTTTCATTTGATGTCTTGGAATGGTGGAAGAGCAATAGCACCTAGTATAAAATTTTATCGAAGATGACAAAAGATATATTAGCAGTAGCAGTCTCTGAATCAATATTTAGTACTGGAGCAAGAGTCATTGATGCTTATCGAACAAGTTTGGTGGAAAATGCGGTTCAAGCATTAATTTGCTGTGCATATCGATCACGTAATAAGTATGTCATAAAAACATAAGGAATTGATATACTTAATTTAAATTATTTTATATTTTATTATATTGTAATTGAATGTCAAAAATAAATTGACTTTTTTCACATAGGAGGAGGCAACATCGCAATATATTCAATAGAATTGGAAAGTTTACCTGGTTCATGTTTTTAGAGAAGGAAATAGTTGTGCAGATTGAATTTTTTTTGATAAACGTGCAGATTGACTTTCTAAATATCCTTTAGACTATCCTATTGAGAATAATTTTTGTGTTTTTTCAAACCCCCCTGATATTTGGCCTTTGTATTGGGCTGATTTGTCTTTGTCTTATAATTTCAGAATGATTGTATAGAATTAATGTCTTTGGGGTGTTATTGTTAATATAACACCTCGTAAATTTATAAATGTATTGTTGTATATGAAATGTGATTTAAAGGGCAGGATTAGTGAAAATCCTGAGATTAGGGTCAAATTGTATAAGAAGGGTAAAATGGTAATTTACCAAACACGTAACCCGAGACAAGAAAAATTGAGTGGAATATCTCAAATGGTAAAAATAATGCCGGAAATAGATTCAGAACGAAAAATCGAGTGGATAGGCAAGTTTTGGAAATTTTGGTGAATAGTGATTTTTCCGGTATAAAATACTGCGGTATGAGTGTACCGATAAGTGTGAAATTTTATCAATATTTTTAGGAAATAAAAATATGACGTGAATGAAAAAAACACGTAGGTTATGAATTTGTGGGTCGTACTGGGTGATTTAATAAAATTAATTCGCATGTGGGACCCACTTAGGTGACAAATGGACATAGTGACACGAAAAATCATATTTTCCTCACTTTTCTCTTTCCTCCTTTCTCTTATCCAGTCGAGCTCTCTTCCGTGTATAGGGCAAGTGAGCTTTTGATTTTTTAACTTTTTTTTTAGACACTTTTGAGAGAAATTTCTAACTACAAAGTTGTTCCCCTTGAGATTGTGAGTGACTTTCATGTAGTGTGCATCTTGTGGGAAGCAATGTGTGAAGAGAAAACCCCCATTTCAACCACAAAAATTGATGAACTTTGGAGAATCTTTGTGACTTTGGTGTTGATTCATTGGTTGGAGATCATCCCCTTGGACCCTAGGGAGCTATTGGTGGTAAGTTTTCACACTCTCTTTAAGTTTTGATGGAGATCATAAATTGGATGAGGGTTTTGAAATTGTAAATTGAGTTATGGTAGTTAGGAGCATTAAATGGTATGTCTCCTTTGGAATTAAATGCTTAAAATGATAAATGATGATAATTGATGTAATAAAAGTTATTGTGATTTGGAATTTTTAACTTAGAAAATTTTATGATGAGATTTCAATACTTTATGAATGGTCATGATGATGGGATGAGATAATTGAGTTGTGGAGCATTGGTATGGGTTAACAAGGAGATTGTAAGACATGTGAAAGTGTTAGATTGAATTGAAAGCCTTGGTGTAGGCTTCCATGAAGAATTCGAACCATAAAGGGTTTGGAGGAAAAATGATGTAAAAATTGTGTAGTTGAGGTTGTATGGACATAAATGGTGTTTAAATGGATGGTAGGTTCGTATGATGTTGTGGGATTGGAAGAAATAATGTTGGATGTATTGAGTATGTGGTATTTGACCTATAACGATGTATAAGGGAAAATAAGAGTAAATAGCCCTTTGGCCTAAGTGAATGAGTTTGTGTATGAGTATTTTGAAAGTGAATTGATTGCCTTGTGAATTGTATTGTTGATCATTTAGGTTGCCTTTCATGGAACCAATAGAAGTGGTGGAATAAGCTTGGAGCTTACGTGGAAGAGCAATAACTGCGGAGTGAGGTAAACCTTTGGTACTTGGTTTAGTCCCTTGTCCACCACACCTAGTGAAAGGTTGTGGTTGGATTTTGTGTCTTTGGACATTGTGTGAATATGTATGTTCATGCATTATTGTTTGATTGTGTGACATGCTTGGAGCATGTTGTGTGTTAAATTTCGTGGTATCTGGCTAGTAGATGTGTGTTGGTTTGGACTTCCGCTGGAGATATCCTTTGGGGATTCCGGTCGGGTTTTGCCGTGGGGCTGACTTTGGGAGCGGTACCAGGATGATCCAAACGAGGGACTTCCGCTGGATAGGCCTCATGAGGAGTTCCAATTGGGTTTTGCCATGGGGTCATCTCATCCATGGGAGAGGCACCAGGAAGATTCCGGGAGTTATATGATGGGGTCCTTGAACGAAACCCTGAGGTGGATGTTCTTGGATTTGTCCCCAGTTGTTTGTAATATTGTATGTCATGCATTTTTACATGATGTTATTTGTTGCACATTGAGTGAGCCATGGGGTGGAGTGATCCTCTAGTACCCTTGGTTTACTGAGATACATTTGTATATCTCACCCCGCGTTTGGTGACACCATTTCAGGTTATGTTGAGCATGGAGGAGTTGAGCAGGAGGTGCATATGAAGGGCATAGCATGTTGGAGGATTCCATTTGATACACATAGCATAGTGTTTAATATTTTGGACTTAGGTTATGAACTTGTTGCATGTTGATCTTGCCATGCTTTTGTATGTTCGTGACTATATGTTAAGTCCTTTAAAATTGATGTATAATTATGCCTTTGGTGTATATTTTTATTTTGGTGAGCATGAGACTTTTCCATGACCACCTATTTTGTGCTTGAAGGCAATTGGGGGTTTGTGTTGTAAATAGACCATTTGAGGTGTTAAATAGCTATGATATTGAGAATTATTGAAATTGATGTATTACATAAAGAATATGCATGGTGGAAGGGCCTAGAGCCTACATTAGAACTTGTGTAATGTGTATATTAATTATCAAGGTGTTAGGAGTAAGTTACATCATTCATTTTGTGTCTTTAAAGCTGTCATCTGTCATTTTTACTGCAGAGTAATCGATTACTTTTCATGGGTAATCGATTACCTGAAACAGAGGACACAAAAATTGAGCCACTGTGAACAAAGTAATCGATTACCTGAGCATTGGTAATCGATTACCTAGTTCAGTAATCGATTACCAAAAACAGGGGAGCCCAAATTGAGCTACTGCCTCATTCTGTAACCTTTGGTAATCGATTACCTCTGTGTTAAATTTCGAAAATGTGTTTTCTAAAATCTAAAATAAATGGTATTGCTTGGAGAGGTTATATTTAGTATGTTTTATGCTTCCGTGAGTCTTGCATTTACAATTATGGTGTTGTCTTAATTAATTACGGAAATGGTTAATGTTTAACATTGAGGATTTAATAAAAAAAAATTTACCCGAAATTTAATTAACTCAATTAATGTGATTGTAACTGCGTTTAATACCATATATAATGATAATATTTCCGGTACGTAACGGACTGTTAGAGTTAACCCCATTAGATTACCAAAAAACAAATTGTTGATATGAGTGTAACAAATTATTTACGCAGAACTCGTAGTCTTTTGTTCTTTTGGATATGTAGAATTTTATACTACTTTGATTTATTGGTTAAGTAGACTTTTTAAATTTGGATATATATTAAATTTACTAATTTTTGTGAAATTATTAGTGCTATTGATCATAATATTCTATTTGATAAATTATTCTTGTCTTATTTTTTTTAACAAGCTAAATCAGACTTTTATTATTTTATAAATAAGACAGGCTACATACTAATAATTATATACTAATAATTATATTCATAACAAGTTATACATGAGTTAAATCTCACACATTTAAAGATAGACTTAGTTCATGGGAATAGAAAATACTAGAGATTTTTGAAAAAATAAGAATAAGAATCTCAAGGACATATTTGGTCATTGGACACAGAGAGGGGGGTATTTTAGGAAATCAGCTTGCTCTTTTTTAAACTCAGTACCTTATTAAAGAATCGCATCACTTGCAATAAGTAATTAATGAATCAGTCTTAAAGATCCTACAGATTTTCTTACCCATGCTTGAATTTTCTCGTGCACTTTTCCTTAGCTAACCTTTTCAGTTTCCTTCTCATTTCTGGTTATGGGAATTCATCTAAGCCACAATCTGTCTCTCGGGGTGAACAAATTGTATATGACATAGAAAAATTCCCATTTTTTTCCACATAAAGGTTTTTATTCAATTTAATTTAATATATTAGTTTTTTTGTTGTCTTTCTCAACCCTACGAGGGTTTGGTACTTGAGAAGATTCTTTGGCATATAAAAGAAAAGATATTTATTCGTATCTGCCCCTTCCTTGTGCAAAATCGAACTACCTTATCTCTCTTTATCCCTCACTGTGTCTCTTTTTGTGTTCTCCTCCTATTGAAGTCTCAAAGGGACCAAAGAGAGACATGGAGGCTGTTCTTCAGACCAGAGGGCTTTTCTCTCTCCCTACAAACCCCAGGAACAGGGTTTTACATCCATCTCAGGGCTTAAAGTACAGATTTTTATCTCCAAAGCCCAAAATCATTGGTGGGTCTTCTCTGACCACAAATGGATTCCAAAAATTCAATGGCTTTGCCTCAAAAACCAACGTCTTTGGTCAAAAGGATCGAAATTTGTTCATCTGCAAGGCTGAAGCTGCTGCTGCTGCTGATGGGCAGCAACCAGTATTTGGGGAACCAGAAATCGAGGAACCAAAGTTTTTGGGTATTGGGGTTACTACCTTGAAAAAGATTGTACCATTGGGGATGATGTTCTTTTGTATCCTCTTCAACTACACGATTCTAAGAGACACAAAGGATGTGCTGGTTGTGACTGCTAGAGGAAGCAGTGCTGAGATTATACCTTTTTTGAAAACTTGGGTGAACCTTCCTATGGCTGTTGGGTTCATGTTGTTGTACACCAAGTTGGCTAATGTATTGTCCAAGCAAGCTCTCTTTTACTCTGTTATCCTTCCCTTCATTGCCTTCTTTGGGGCGTTCGGGTTTGTTTTGTACCCTCTCAGCAACTATATCCACCCTCAGGCATTTGCGGATAACCTTCTTAACACCCTTGGCCCTCGGTTCCTTGGTCCGCTTGCCATTATGAGAATCTGGAGTTTCTGTTTGTTCTATGTCATGGCTGAATTGTGGGGGAGTGTGGTGATTTCCGTGTTGTTTTGGGGTTTTGCCAATCAGGTGATTTCATTGTTTGAACTTTGAACCGACTTTGTTAGTTGGTTTTTGGCTTTTGATTCTGTTATAGTATATGTTGGTATCGTTATCTTATTATCATTTTCAACTCTGGTATCGTAGACATGACATCACAATATCACCATCTCCATTGGCTTGGATTGTTTTACATTTCATGTATTCCTTTTTGGCATCTGTACACTGGTTTTGATTTCATGTGAACCAGGGGTCTTTGAGGGGCTTTTGGCTCGGCTCATGAAGGCTTGAGATTACGTGTCTAAAATTGGTTGTTGGTATCAGGCTTGAACTTGTATAAAAGCTCGTTTAATAAAATGGCTTCAGACTCCAATTTAAAAGCTCGGCCTTATAGCCTCCCAGGCTGGCCTTGTATATTATTTTTTATTTTTATTTTATATTTTTTATACTATTTGTAATAGCCATCTCTTTCTCCTCAATCCATTTCACCCCATATTATTGGTTAAATAGACTTTTTAAATGATTTTGTTCTATATCATGCTATTTGGATATACATTGAATTTATGAATATTTATGGAATTACTAGTGTTGTTGATTGTATATTATGTTTGAATAAATTTTTGTTGTCTTAATTTTTTTAAACAGGCTAAACCGGGCTTGTAGTTTTTATAAACAAGTGAGGCCACAAGCCGATATTATATTCGTAACAAGTAACAGGCTAAGGCCAGTCTCACACATTTGAACACAGCTCGGCCTGTTAAGACCAAAGCTCGGCTCGGCTCGTTAACACCCCTAGTTAGCATGTTAATTGTAATTATTCTGTTGCCATTCAGCATTTCATGAGCCGCTTATATGTTATTATTTCTGCATTTAATTCATCATAGTTAGATGCTTGTTTCACTTGCAATAATATGCATGAAACCTTATCTGGTTACGATGCTGTCCTGTGATGGCAGGACATATAAGATGTCGCATCTTTTTTTTATTCAAATAAAAAAAATATTTTGCAATTTTGAACTGATTTATGCAAATTATAATATATATAAAGCAGAAAGATGAACATGATGTTATGAGGTTCTTCTTCTTTGTCAAGGAGAGTGCTAATATCTTCTATTTTTCTGCAGATAACTACCATCGATGAAGCTAAACGTTTCTATCCACTGTTTGGACTTGGGGCCAATGTAGCCCTTGTGTTCTCTGGTCGGACAGTGAAATACTTTTCTAATATGAGGAAAAGTTTAGGTCCCGGAGTTGATGGTTGGGCTATCTCTCTAAAAGCAATGATGAGCATAGTTGTGGTTATGGGATTTGCAATCTGTTTCCTGTATTGGTGGGTGAATAATTATGTTCCTCTTCCTACGCGTAGCAAGAAGAAGAAGGTATTCTTTTGAAACGCAGCTATACTATTATGCATATAATTTTTGTACCTAAGGCAAGCTGAAGCATGATTATTCCATTGTTTCCCCTGCTTATATTTTTGTTTCATTCTTGATTCTACAAATTGAGTTGCCAAGACAACTGAAAGTTAAGTAATATAGCAGTCCTCAGTTTTTCTAATGTGTGTTATATATATATATATATATATATATATATATAGGGTTATATATATATATATATATCAGGATCATTTTAAACCAGTGTAAGTTACACTCTCAATTTTGTCCATTGATCCCACTTATATCTAAAGGCTTTAATTTTTTAGGTGTGTGTGTATATATATATATATATATATGGGTTTTATATATATAAATGCACACATATGTTGTGTGTGTACACATATATATATATATATATATAGAGAGAGAGAGAGAGAGAGAGAGAGAGAGAGAGAGGAGAGAAGTTTTTTATTTCAAAAACTGGCTTTTAATCTAATATTTATATGAGGTTCCATTTCTGTAGTATGGTTGGCTCACTTCTATGTGTGTAAGTAAGACATTGTCCTAGCTATGTGGTCTTATCCCCATCTTATTTCTAATATGTCAGAAAATAGCAAATTCTGAAACTCTTTTTTAATATTTGCAATAACTTAACTGACATTTACCTTGTTATTCATTTTTCCAGGAGAAGCCCAAAATGGGAACAATGGAGAGCTTGAAATTCTTGGTGTCTTCAAAATATATAAGAGATCTTGCCACTTTAGTGGTTGCATATGGAATTAGCATTAATCTTGTTGAGGTTACATGGAAATCAAAGCTCAAAGCTCAGGTAATGTAAAACTTTCTTTCTTCTGATTTTACTTACCTGCCATTTTGCAGTGCTTTTTTTTTTCTCTCTCTCTCACACTCACCTCTAAAAATTGTGCAGTTTCCTAGCCCAAATGAGTACTCATCTTTCATGGGCGACTTCTCAACTGCTACTGGAATAGCTACATTCACGATGATGCTTCTAAGCCAATATATATTTGACAAATATGGATGGGGAGTTGCTGCCAAGATCACACCCACAGTCCTGCTTTTGACAGGAGTTGGTTTCTTTTCTCTCATATTATTCGGAGGCCCAGTTGCACCTGTTATTGCGAAGCTTGGAATGACTCCACTGCTAGCTGCTGTATATGTTGGTGCCCTGCAGAACATATTCAGCAAGAGTGCCAAGTACAGTTTATTTGATCCCTGCAAAGAAATGGCCTACATACCCTTGGACGAGGATACCAAGGTTCGGAGTATTATCCGCTACTGTTATATTTACACTAAGTTTACATGAAAGTTCTGATGATGTTGATTTTATAAAGTTTAAAGACCTGAAACTGTGCAAAGTTGTGTTAAAAATCTTTGTTTATGGCTGTTTTTATAGGGGAAGGATCCGTTTACAAATTTTTTTTACAAATTTTTGCAAATTACACTATGTACTCTCGGGAGAACATAGTGTAACCTAGTGTTCTCCTGGGAGTACATAATGTAGTTTGTAAACAAAAAGTATGTAAATATAACCCTCTCCGTTTTTAAATATGAAAATCATGTGGTGGTATCGACTTTTAATTGTGTAAATTCCTTGTTGTAGGTTAAGGGGAAGGCAGCTATTGATGTTGTATGCAACCCATTGGGGAAGTCTGGAGGTGCTCTAATTCAGCAGTTTATGATCTTAACTTTTGGTTCACTAGCTAATTCAACTCCATACCTGGGAGGGGTGCTTCTGGTGATTGTTCTTGCCTGGTTAGCAGCAGCCAAATCCCTTGATACCCAGTTCACTGCATTACGTAAAGAAGAAGAACTCGAGAAAGAGATGGAAAGAGCAGCTGCTGTTAAGATACCAGTGGTGTCTGGGAATGAAGAAGATGGCAATGGTTCTCTAGCAAGTGTTTCACCATTAAATCCAGCAGCAGGTGACTCCTCAAACAGTTCATCTGAAGCCCCTACTTCTCGTAATATTTGATCATGCTTCTTTCTGTAGAATTTGCCAGCCAGAAAGATTAAGTATAACTCATGAGAGAAGTGCTAGGTGAAACTATTTGCTGTAGGTTATTATCTGCCCTATAGAATAAGTATGCTTCTCACTTTATTCAAGTCCCATTATTATGATTGTCATTATTTTTTGTCCCTATAGATAGAATGAGCTTATTCTCTGTTATGAAGGTTTAATACTTTGTAGAAGCACATTTTAAAAGGAAGAATTGTAATTCTTGTTTCTTGTTCATCTTGTATGGTTACAGGGAGTTATGCTACCCGCTGACTGAAATCATTAATTTCTATTAATCATTTGATCGACTGCCTTTTTTTTGGTTCTTCTGAATTAGGTTTACTTTTGAATTGATCTTAGCATTTTGTTAAGTACTGATCTTAACATGGGCTTCACATTGGACATTTTTTTTCCCCCCGTTTATTGAGACACAAAGCAAATCTTTAAACTACAGTGATACTGAGTTGATGTTATATTGAGATTTGAGACCCAAAGCAAATCTTTTAACTACGGTGATACTGAGTTGATGTTATATTGAGACCCAAAGCAAATCTTTAAACTACAGTGATACACTGATACTGAGTTGATGATATTGAGACCCAAAGCCCAAAAAACTTTATGCTTTTTCAAGAGGGTGTAAATGAGTTGAGTTGAAGTAAGTTTTAGTTTAAACAAGTCAAATTTATAAAAAATATTTTGAACTTGGCCCATTAGCCTGGTACAAGTTAAATTCTAGGCTTGACTTTGTTTGTTTATGAAAAATTAAAGGCTTGGCTTGAGCTTGCTTGACTCATTTATAATTATAAAATGTATTTTTTTCAAACTCACATATGTCCAATATTGAGACTATAAATGCATTAAAGTATGTATTCATTCATTGGAGAAAAATAATCATAGAATTCACTCAGTCCACATATAATTATATTTTTCATACTATCTAGCCGGAACAAAATAGATTATTTATTATAAGAACATATCAGGCCACTTCACGAACTTTCAAGCCAAACCTCATTAAATTAGGCTTGGTTTTATTTGCTAAATGATTTTTTGGGAAAAGTTCACCAATGCCCCTGTGGTTTACTCTAGAATCACTTATGTTCCTGTGATGTTTTTCTTATCACATATGCCCCTGTGGTTTGTAAAAAAGTATTTTTTTATCACATATGTCCCTATGGTTTCTTATTTTTTACAAAGCACAGAGGCATATGTGATAGAAAAAATTACAAGGGCGTAGATGATTTTAAAGCAAAACAGAAGGGCATTGGTGAACTTTTCCTTAATTTTTTTTATGTTTGAATTCATTTTATTTATCAAACAAGTCGGGCTAGATCATGTCAAGTTTAAAGCAAGCTAAGCTTTGAACCCTTAATAAGTCGCTGGACAAATTTACACGTCTAATTGAGACCATAGTTGTCCAAGCTGGACAGAACTATTGCCAGGAATTAGATTTCTAACATAAAAAAATGAACTGGTTTGGACCAAGTAATTTGGATCATCCACCCCAATTAAATCATTTCATTATTTTTGGTATTGTAAATCATTACAGTGTAACTGTTGTAGCAAAATAATTATGGGCTGGGTTTAATATAATAAAATAATAAAAATGAAGTGGGCCCATCGAATCAGTGGTGCATTTGTTTGCCGCGAAAACAACAAATATTGAGGTTCACGAGCGTGGGGTGGAATTGTTGGGTTGCAAAGCACACAGGTTTTCGTTTGTTTTTTTTTTGAGGTTACAAGAAATTGAACACAACATCCTACATTACACACACTCCTAACACACACCCCACACCAGTAGGCTAACCCTAGTGGTAGGTTTTCGTTTGCTTCCTCTCCGTACAGTTTCCATCCTTCATTATGTGCTTCGTGCAGTTCATGATTCTTCAAATCAACGGCCGCAAGGCCATGATCACCTAGATATAATATAATGTAAAGAAAACAAACAAGCTCCAATGTTTGTTTGTTTATTCATTCCTCTATATGGTATTCTAACCATGTAAATAGAACAAGTCCAAATCCCTCACGCAATACATAAAGATATAGAGGGAACAAAACAATCCCTTTCAAATTTGATCGTGCCATAATTGCTTTTGTTCTTCGTGCTACATAGAAGGATATGCGCAATTGGGTCTGTCATAGCCAGGGATAGAATAATGTGGTGTCAGTGGTCCTATTCTCCCAACACCTCTTTCACTCCGTTTTCCGAGAAGGCTAAAAGAATGAATTTTTTAATTAATTAAATCATTTTTACATATACCAGAAAATATCTCAAGTATCAGTTGAGCATAATTTTAGTGAATAAGTGAAGAGTTTTATAATTCTCATTCAACATGAGAATTTAAATTTTTCTATACATCTTTTGATTTTTGTGTCAATGTGTGATTCTACACGTAATCTTTTTTAACATACGAATCCCATATATTTCCTATCTCTCTATAACATGAGAATTTAATTCTCATATTAAATGAAAAATATAAAAGCAACCCATAAGTGAATGGAGATTAAAGTAGAGAACAGTCAGAAGAAAATCTCATTGCATTTTTCCACATATGAACAAATATTATTTATTAGCTTTGTCATGGAAAGTACTGAACATGAACATCTTCCATGGCAAAGTTTTCATCAAAGATACCTACCTTTAAAAAGTTACTTTTTAGCGCAGCGCTTACTTTTCGCATTATTTTCAGCAATAGTACTATAATTCCTACAGGAGCTTGACTTAATTACAAAGTCCACTCTGCATGTTGAATGATCAAATTAAAAAAAAGTTAAACACACAATAAAAATTTAGAGTAAATATCATTTTTAATCCTTAGTAAATTTTACGATATCCGCTTTAGTTCTTAACAAATAAAAAGGCTATTCATGGTCTTTAAGAAATTCAAAGTGAACCCATTTTAGTCATTTTGAGGGACTAACGTGGATCTTTTTTGAATTTACGAGAATCACGATTTCAACTAAACGGGTCTATTTTAAATTTCTTAGGGATCACGAATAGCATTTTTATTTGCTAGGGACTAAAGCGGACAACGTAAAATTTGCTGAGAACCAAAAAGAATATTTACTCAAATTTAATATGAATATGAAAGATTAGTATATAAAAAAAATACGGGAAATGTTATATTTACAAACATTTTGTATACAAACTACACTAAATTATGTCTGACTGGTCATACACTCCTGATTGAAGTCTAACCAGTCATACTTAGTGTAACGCCTGACCGCTTCAAGAATCAATGACTATCCCCACATACTAACACGAGACTTTTCAGTGTGCTTCTTCCTCACTCGCACAATTCCCGGGAAAACTTCCTAGGAGGTCACCTATCCCATAATTGTTCCAAGTCAAGCACGCTTCACTGTGGAGTTCTTCCGTTCCGGGCTACCGAAAAGAAGATGCATCTTGTTAGTATAGGTAGTACCAATTAATTCTTATAAGTTATCCCAAATTGTGTAGTATCATACCTGCACAGTCTTTGGAATCCTTCTCTGTTGGGTGTCGAATCGATTCATTCATGCATGTAACCCCACACTGGAAATCTGTCAGGAGCCGCTCCTTCTCCATGCCTCTTTGCACCGGCGATCACTCCCCGCTCTCGTCAGTGCTCGGGATGTTACATGCCCACCAGCTTCCGCTTGGTTCATACTCGAACCACACCGTACTGGAAGAGAGGTCTGCTCTGATACCACTTGTAACGCCCGACCGCTTCAAGAATCAATGACTATCCTCACATACTAACACGAGACTTTTCAGTGTGTTTTTTCCTCACTCGCACACTTCCCGGGAAAACTTCGCAGGAGGTCACCAATCCCAGAATTGCTCCAAGTCAAGTACGCTTAACTGTGGAGTTCTTCCGTTCCAGGCTACCGAAAAGAAGATGCATCTTGTTAGTATAGGTAGTACCAATTAATTCTTATAAGCTATCCCAAATTGTGCAGTCTCATAGCTGCACAGTCTTTGGAATCCCTCTCTTTCGGGTGTCGAATCGATTCATTCATGCATGTAACCCCACACTGGAAGCCTGTCAGGAGCCGCTCCTTGTCCGTGCCTCTTTGCACCGGCGATCACTCCCCGCTCTCGTCAGTGCTCGAGATGTTACATGCCCACCAGCTTCCGCTTGATTCGTCCTCGAGCCACACCGTACTGAAAGAGAGGCCTGCTCTGATACCACTTTTAACGCCCGGCCGCTTCAAGAATCAATGATTATCCCCACATACTAACACGAGACTTTTCAGTGTGCTTTTTTCTCACTCGCACACTTCCCGGGGAAACTTCCCACGAGGTCACCCATCCCAGAATTGCTCCAAGTCAAACACGCTTAACTGTGGAGTTCTTCCGTTCCGGGTTACCGAATAGAAGATGCATCTTATTAGTATAGGTAGTACCAATTAATTCTTATAAGCTATCCCAAATTGTGTAGTCTCATACCTGTACAATCTTTGGAATCCCTCTCTTTCGTGTGTCGAATCGATTCATTCATGCATGTAACCCCACACTGGAAGCCTGTCAGGAGCCGCTCCTTGTCAGTGCCTCTTTGCACCGGTGATCACTCCCCGCTCTCGTGCTCGGGATGTTACACTTAGTATACTTTATATGTTTGTAAGAAAAAAACTTCGTAAATATAATCTTTTCAAAAAAATATATTATATAATATAACCAAATTAGTTGTAATAATAGTTTCCAAAAAACTAGGTTGATAATATTTTTTATAGCTTGTGGACTATGACTCTCCAACCAAAATAGCTAGTAGTAATAGTAGTGGAGCATAAGTGTGCCCTGCATTGTACTAGAGCTTCTCAGCAAAATGAACAAGAAGCAATCTAGCGAAGAATCCGTAGAAAAATGTCCAACACAAGCATCATCGGAATGCTGGTTCGACGATGCATGCATCCTTGACATGGATTACTTCGTGAAGACACTTTCAGCCATCAAACAGAAAGGCGTGCGTGCTGATTTGATTGGTTCCATCATCACTCACTATGCTTCCAAATGGCTCCCAGACCTCTCTGCAGGTGATGATGATGATGATGATGATGCTGTTGTTGCTGAAAAGGGTATCAACCAATTCCAAGAATCACCTGAAAGTGTAACAACTTCATGGATGAAGAAGAGGTTCTTTGTGGAAACCTTGGTGGGTGTTCTTCCTCCTGAGAAGGATTCAATCCCATGCAACTTCCTCTTACGCCTTCTTAGAACAGCCAACATGGTTGGGGTTGAAGCCACTTATAGAGCTGAGCTTGAGAAACGAATTTCGTGGCAGCTAGACCAAGCTTCACTCAAAGAGCTTATGATACCTTCTTTCAGTCACACTTGTGGGACTCTCTTGGATGTTGAGCTTGTGATTAGGTTGGTTAAGAGGTTTGTGAGTTTGGATCATGAAGGAGTTAAGAGTGGTTCTGCTTTGGTTAAGGTTGCCAAGTTGATTGATTGCTACCTCGCTGAGGCTGCTGTGGATGCTAATTTGAGTTTGTCTGAGTTCGTTGCACTTGCTGGAGCTCTTCCAAGCCATGCAAGAGCTACGGATGATGGCTTGTACAGAGCCATTGATACTTATCTTAAAGTATGTCTTTTCATTTTAGTTAAAATAAATAAATTAAATTGCTTTATTTACTAGAGTTCATTCCCTTTCTTGCTCTGGGCTCTTTATACTTTAATTTTATTTATTAAAGATAAATAATGAGTGAAGCAAACAAGAGGAGATGAATTTTAAGAGGTTCATTCTGGATATCCTAGAAAATGTTTTCTTGTGTTGTAACCAGCATGAGATTCTTGGGAGTAGGAAGTTGAACAGGGAGCTGAGGTTGAAGTGAAATGACATAAATATCTTTTATGTGGGGCTATAGGATCATAGCTGTAATCAACATTTCTCTGCATTTGGCTTTTCTCTTGTCCACATCATTTCATACAAGGTGATGTAACTGTTTTATTTTAATGAAATGGAACATAATTAATTAATAAGTTTTACAATTCTAGAGAATTGAAATCTCATGTTGTAGAGATAAAAAGTACGTGGGACCCATATGTTAGAAAAAATTATATGTAGGACCATTTCAGCACGGAAATCGAATGGTGTGTAGGAAAATTATAATTCTCATGTTGAATGAGAATTATAAAACCCTTAATTAATAGGTTTTATACTTCTCAAACTTTCTTATGTTATAAAGATAAAAGTATGTAGGATTCATATGTTAAAAAAAGTTACGTGTAAAACCTATGTCAGCATAAAAATTGAAGGGTGGGTAGAAAAATTCATTTTCTCATATTACATAATGTATAAAATCCTTAATTGTGACTAGAGTATAAAAAACTCTTCAAATATTGATGTTAAAGCTTGGCATTTACTTCCTATATTTTTTATGTATTACTTGTTGCCACACTCTAAAAATCTTCCTTTTAAATTCAAGTAAACCACAATGTGCAAGTAGGCCATCATTCCCACATGTTATTTGAATAGTACAATTCTGTCCAGTTTATAACTAGATTTTCATTTTACTATTTACAAATGCATAAACCTTTTTGCCATTTAAGATAGTATTAAATGATGATACTAGTTATTGCTCTAAACAAGAACATGGGCAAAATTGAGTTTCGTTGACTTTTAAATGCTGATCATGACCGTACCAAAACATTCCTGTTTTATTTGGTGCAAGGGTAATGATAAAAAACATGAAAAGAAAGGAAAGAAAAATGGAAACAAAGATAAAAGGATTTGAAGAAAATTTAGAGCAATTTGTGTTTTTGAGTACTTGATAGTGAGTTAAGAAACATGGTTCATGCACTCTGGTTATGTGTTATAGGCACATTCAGGTGTGTCGAAGCAAGAAAGGAAGGGTCTGTGTAGGCTGATTGATAGCCGGAAACTCACACCAGAGGCCTCACTTCATGCAGCTCAAAATGAACGGTTGCCCGTTAGAGCTGTAATTCAGGTGCTCTTCTCTGAACAAACCAAACTCAATCGCCACATAGATTGGAGTGGCTCTTTTAGTGGTTTGAGAAGCCCCAATGGCTGGTTCGATCCACAAACAACACGATGCCTTTCAAAGCGTGAAATGAATGCTCAGCAAATGGAGATAAGGAAGCTGAAGGAAGATGTTTACAGGCTGCAAAGCCAGTGCAATGCCATGCAAGTGCAGATGGAGAGGATGGTGGAAAAGAAGAAAGGGTTCTTCAAATGGAAAAGGTTTGGGATGCCTGCGTTTAGTAAAAGCTTGGGAGGAGTGGAGAGAATCGTAGAAGAGACTGAAAAGGAAGTTGGTTTTGGAATGCAAACGCCTATGGACATGAAAACCAGTTTGGTCAAAGATAGGACTCCCCACAAGTGGAGGAAATCAATGTCCTGAAAGAGAGGTTGTGAATTACAAAATATAATTGATATATTTTGTGTTTGTTATAGAAGTTCGTTTATTGGAGTTAGACTTGAGATATATAATGTAAGATAAACTTTGTTGCATTTCGAATAAATTCAATAAAGATGTGAGGGTACCAAATAATTGAAGTTAGACTTTTCAAATTTCTATAGCAGATGCAAGAATTTTCAAATTTCTAGCACAAAACTTTATGATGTAAATTTGTCTCCTATCTCTATCAATATGAAGGAATATTTTCATTATTGTTCACTCAAGGTATGCGCAAAGCAGGAAAGTAGACCAAAGAGAAATCTAATGCTTTCAGCAAAAACAACAAGCTGTTATCACTTATCAAATATCTGACAACTAAAAAATCTTATACACAAATCAAACAATAGAATGCACACATTTTACACACTGAGTTTATCTCTTTGTTTATTATAATAAATTTCACTCACTTATTCTATTCAGCTAACATCACTCAAAGTAAAAGGCTGCGAGAAACATAAAGTTATGCATGGGCCAAAGTAGAGCCTCAAATTTCTACTCATAATTTCACAGCTTTCTTGATTGTCTTGATGGGTGACCTCAAGAAGCTGTTTGGTGCTGCAAGATCCTCATAACCACCATCATCACTTACTTATTTTCTTCCGAATGCTGTCCACACCTTTTTTCATCCCTTGAAGCAAAGATGGAGATGATGGGACTCGCCTCAAAGTCCTGGCACTCTCTGATCTAGCAAGCCCTTTTTCCTTTTTATGTTGTTCCTTTCTTTGTATCCCTTCAAAACTAGGCGTACCATTTCCTTCACCTATGAAAGCTTCTTCAGAGTAATTTTTATATCCTGTCGGCTTAACACTTGTAGCATCATTTTCTATTCCATCTTCTTTCTCTGTCCAACCGTTCTTGTCTTGAAGAAGCTGCAGCTGCTTCTCTTTATAATCAGAATCTGAAACTTTTGAGATCTTCAACTCCTTTTGTGGGAACTTCTGATTCAATTGTTGGATTATATTTTCAGTCCCACAAGAAGCATTTTCATTTGTTTCTTGTGGATCCGTTCCTTCTTCTGGATTATTTTCCAAAAGCATTTGAAGCCACTTTTCAACATTCCCTTTGCCACGTTGCTTCCTGGTTTCTTCATCTTCCTCATTTTTTGTCTCATGAAGAACTGGGAATGAAACAGCACAATTCCTCTTGCCTTCACTGATTTCTAGCTTCTGAAGTTTGTGCTCAATTGAGTTTTCTTCATCCAAGGCAACAAGTGATTTGGTATGCTCCTCAAGCTTCTCTTCTGTGATATTATTAGCTGGCATTTTCATCTTCTCTTCTTTTTCCTCTTGCTTTTGTTCTTCATTTGCAGACAAGCCAGCTACGGATGCCCTTTGTTCCTCCTCCAAAAACATTCTGAGCTCCTTGTGAAAAGGTGTTCTTGGCCTCATTCCAGGCAAATAATGAACAGGTTTATTGTCTCTCTCTTGAAGAATGGAAGCATCTATTCTTGACCTCTTCCTTCCTTGGTCCCATTCAGGTCTAATCTGTTTCTCTATGTCATCTTTTTGTCTATACTTCTTGTGAAGCTCTTTTTCTGCAGCATCACAAATTGCCCTCTGTGCTTCAAGTCTAGCCATTAGTGCACTAGTTGCAGCCTGGTTCAATCTTACCTGTTCCTTATAAATAACACTCCTACACGAAAAGCATTTTTCAAAAACCAGTTGTTGAAGTCCAAAGAAAATATAAAGAAAAGTTAAACCATTTCAATTTCAAAAACCTACTGGTGCATAGTGTCTCTAATCATCTTCTCCAGCATGGTCCTGTAGGAAGATTGAGCCTCAGCTAACCGTCTGCACTTTTCTGCCTTCCTCCTACGTTTTATGAGCGCCAATTCCAGGTCTTGAATAATAAGCTTTTCTTCCTCATTTTTTAGCCTCGTTTCATCCACTTCATTATCTATCTTTTGTATTTCTGCCTGCATTTTTGTAGTTTCTTCTCTTTGCTTCAAGGAATCTCTTGCCATGACAATGGCTTGATAGGGGTTTTTAACAAACTCCGGATCTTCGTTTTCTTTCAGGAGATTGCCATTTCTTTTTCTTGCAGCTACTGAAATTATTTTCAATCAGAGATTGGTCAGACATAAATCAACCTCTATGTTCAAATCAAGATAGTTAATTCAAACTTGGTATCATGCAGTGCTACTAACCTATTGCAAGAGACATAGGCCTCGGGTTCTTATTGTAATCAAGTTGTCTTAAAGCTAGTGTATCATATGGTTCCCTTCGGGATTCTACGATTGCAGCTGGAGCAAGACCAACTTCTTCTTTCAACCCAATGAAGTGTTGCGGAAAAGAATGAGAATCCACTATTTGTGAAGCATTCAGTTCTTGATTTTCTCCTTCAGAGAACAAAAATGAAAAGGCTCTGTGCCTGTAGTTTGTTTTGCAAGTACAAACATTATTACCCTCCCCACTTGATGAACAATAAAAAATAAATAAATAAATAAAAAAACCTGCCTGAAGTCTGAATTTGAAGAAGCAAAAATGGTCAGGAACTGGTTCACAGAGATACCCAATTGGAAATCCCACCATGGCACTAAGAATTCCAGCTTATTTTTCTTCCTCTTACATGCTTGCCGCTGTAATATCCTTAGATTGCTCAGAACAGTTAAACCTCCCCCTGCATTGTCATCCCAAAGGAGAAAAATCACACCAATTCTACACATCCAGATATGGGGTATGTGTAAACATTTTGGGATAAAACAAAAACAAAAGTTAGGAAAAAAAGTGGGATGGCACGCAAAACGCGTTATAAACTTAACATAATTACTTTTCTCTACAACATAATAAACATAAAACCCTATATATTCAGATATGTATCCTTTCATACCGAAGCTTTGATTTTGTGAATCTAACTATTATAATTTATTGGATTGCACTTGTTAATTAATTATTAATTCTGAATAAATTATAATGGAAATAAGAAAGAAAGAAAGAAAGAAAGCAATATATTACTTGAACAAGGAAACCAGTGATCAAAGTCCCAAGCTAGAGGAGAGGCTGAGTCAGCATGATAATACACAACATTGCCATAAGCATCTACTCGAATAACCGCAGGGTCAAATCCAGCATTCCTGAGATTTATGGCAAATTGGTAAGTAATAAATACATCAAAATCGAAATTTCCAAAACTTGTTAATGCTCAGCTGAAGTTCCTACCCAAGATGGCTGAGCTGCTTCCACAAGATACTGACAAAGATTTTAGGCTTGGTCGTTGGCTTAGCTTTCGGATCGATCACAGGAAACATCTGATCTAAACCCCTTCCTCTCTCAACCTAAATATAGTATTATAAGATTGCAAAAAACACATAATTGAAGCTACCCAGCGAAACAAGTCATTTTATAAACAAGACCCAGAACTCGTTTTCCATTAAAGTTCAATTCTTTACTTTTAAACCGAACATTGAGTGAAAGAGACAGATCCAATTTGCTTACCTCGTCTTCCTGCAGACCATAAGGGATGAAAGTGAAGGGAGGGCCATGGCTGTAGGGACTGAAACCCCTGTCGCAGCAGAGTTTTGAGTAGGCTTTTGGGTACCCGAGGTTCTCATTCACGGTCATTTCCTCTGGGGCGAACCCATAATCTTCAGCCATTATCGTTGAGTTTGAAGCGTTTGTTCTTTGTGGTGGAAGCTGATGCACAAGTAAGTCGGAGAGTGTTTTGTTGATGTAGGAGCCAACGGTCGAATTGGTTTTACCTTTTAAATGTTCCAAACCCAAAAAAAAAAATATAAAAAAATTCAAAAGTTGAGGGTACAAGTAAGAATTCAATCATTTATGGCTGGGGTAACGGTTACATGGGAGGGAATATCATACTTATTAAAGGAACGAGGGCCTTTTGCACGAGATTATTTAACGTGGAGGAACACCATTTTTAGGTGGGGCGTAAATAGGAGGGTAAGATTGGAAAAGAGGAAAAATATCAGGAATAAAAAAGGAAAGAAAAAATTAATATTGTGAGAGTGAGCACCAAAAGATTCAGTAGTCCTGGACCATATAAAATATTTCCATTTGGCACCGCTAGTAGAGATTCAATGTGTAAAATTTATCGTTGGAATCAGTTTTGGACTTATATAAAAGTTTGTTTAATAAAAAGATATTAAACTCTAATTCAAAACCCGGTTTTAGAGCCCCTTATGCTGGTCTAATATACTAATTTTTTAATATTTTTTTATATTTTTTATACTACATATAATAGCTTTCTCTCTCTTCAACCTATTTCACATTATTTTATCGATTAAACAGACGTTTTGAATGCTTTTATTCTATATTATGTTGATTGGATACATACTGAATTTATGAATCTTTATAGAGTTATTAGTGTTGTTGATCGTATATTTTATTTATATAAATTTTTGTTGTCTCATTTTTTTTAACAGACTAAATCATACTTTTATTTTTTGTAAATAAGTCAGGTCGCGTACCAATAATTATATTCATGACAGGTAATAGACTAGATCACACTGACATATTTAAACACATACTTAATATTTTAAGACCAAAATTCAGCATGATTAAGCCTTTTAACACCTCTAGTTATATACTCTCTCTCATGCATGTTTTTTTTAGGACCAAAGTGCCCTTGAAAATTGAGATGGTCATGGGTTCGAGAAGAAACAAAAGCAAAGATGAAGGTTAATTCCAATTGCTGTGGACTAGATCATGTCGAAATTTGAAATCAGAAAGTAGGAAATGATTTCTAACAAATTAATGTCATTTGAACAACAAATTGGGTCACCTCTCGAAAAAAGCTACCAAAAAGACCCTTTTATGTTAAAGGTACACTCCCAGAAAAGAAATCAAATTATAATGTACAAGGGTCAAGGGCCAAGGGTTATTATATTGTACAAATATGGATATTTCCAATCCTTTGTTGATCATTAGTGGGGTAAGTAAGGTGCAAGATGCTGGTTTCCATCTCGTTTGAATTAAGAGCATGTCGTTGATGTGGACCTGTGGGAAAAAGATAAAACACAACCCGTCTCAAGTCTCTAACTGAAGTGGCTTGCTCTCTGTGGGCTAACCGTAGTTAAATGATCAATATGGCCCATGGATTCGGTCAATGAGTTACGTGTTCTTTGGGTTTTCTTTTAACTTTCTATATGCCACCATCTGAATGTCGTCATTACTCATTAAATTTTTTTTCGTAGTTTTTCTTTTTAGCAATCATAAATAAATTCATTGCTTTATCATTTAGGTTAACAACATTCCACTTATTCCCCTATATGGTGTCTTGGTTTGTGAATATTCATAAATCAAACACAATTAATGGTGCATTTAAAGCTATGAAAGAGTGCATTTTCTTGCTTGGATGGATAAGAATAAGAGACCAAAAGACAGGGCAACATGGTCTAGCTATTCCTATATATACCATAAATGGGGTGGCATATATATATCTGAGTTAACTAAAACAAGAAAATTTGATACTATGCAAAGCAAAAGCTGAAAAGATCCTAAGTGGCCTAACATCAAAGGTGGACCGAGGCGGTCTAGCGGGTGCGGCCGCCACTTCCAAAATTTGAAGAATTTTTTATATAGTTTTCTCCCACGCAAAATTTATACAGTTTCTTTATATTCTTAGGTCCTATATCTATTGAAACTCCTCTAACTCTGATAGGGGTGGCAAAACGGGTTGGCCCCCGCCCCGCCCCGCCACCAACGGCCAAAAGTGGGTTGGCCGCCCCGCCCCGCCACTTGAATTTGAGTTGAAAATCCTAACCTGCCCCGTTTTATGGTGGGTGGCGGGTCAACCCGCTTAAAAAATAAAAAATAAATTATATTTTATAAATATTATAATATTACTTATTTTCATATCACATTCCTCTCAGTTTTTTTTTTCAATCTTAAGTCTAAATATATGCAAATATTTAGTTAGATATTCTTTACGAACTTATTTTTATATCCATACAAAAATTACCTTTGTCACAAATAAACTTTTTCTTCTATATTTTTTCTAGAGAGTACTAAGATAATAAAAAATTAGATATCACAAAATTTTAAAAATAAATAAAATACTACCTAATAATAATAATAAAAATTTGACCCGGCGGGCCAACTCACCCCGACCCGCCTTCAACCCGTTTTGACACACAACCCAACGGGGCGGGTTGAGGCAGGTTGATGGGTTGAATTAACCCATATTGCCACCTCTAAACTCTGAATGCATTTTTTCTCCCTCAACGAAAGTTAACGAAATGAACAAAACAAAAAAATAATAAAAAAAAGTGCAGTTCAAATTCTTGTTGGCGCATGCCTGGTGGTAAGAGTTAGCATATGAAATTAGTATTAAATTATGGTGGAAAGATCTGTCTACAAATTTTTTTTTTTTACAAATTATTCTAAGAACCTGTTTGGATCATCTTATTTTTAAGTTAGAAGCTATTTATAAGCTAAAGCTAAAAGAAAAAGAGCTTAAAAAAAAAGTTAAAAGCTATTTGGTAATTACAAAAAAAAAATTAGTTTAAAAGTTACTTAAAATCACATATTTTAAAAAAATTATCTATATATCTATCTTTATAACTCTTCAATAAAAAAACACATAATTCAAGAAAAACATATAAGAGTTTAAAAAAATTTTCCTCCCAAGAACTTTTAGCTTTCGATATTTTTTCTTCATTATACAAAAAAAAGAGTTTTTCATTATAAGAACTTTTCTCAAAACATGTTTGGCCCAGTTTATGCTTACAAGTAGCTTCTAGCTTAAAAAAGAGAGAATCCAAATAAGTACAAATATTTAATTATTCGTATTTTGACCTCTCCTATATATTATGAAGAGAGAATAAATTTTTAATTTTTAGTCCCGGACAGAAAAAATTTCTAATCCGCCACCGCCTAAAGATCCTCAGTAAACTCACAAGAATTAAGTAGACAAAAACGCTGATATGGTCTAAAGCACAAAGCAAGTAATTTCCTCAACGAAAAACATGGGAGAATGGGAGACAAAGTACTGAAATTTTGGAGCCGACCGGCGACCATGCAAGAAGATTGGAACCCCATATTTTGCTATGCATCTGAATCAGGAAATACAACATGAAACAAGTGATTGGAATGAGTTTATCAAGGGTATCATTTGAAGAAAAAATAAAATAAAAAACTCCAAACACATAATATTGGAACATGGACCATGGTAAATCACTTTCAAAATACCAGTGGCATTATCAACGAGAGCTGTATAAAAGATCAAAATTAAATTGACATTAACAGATATCATCAAGTCGTTGTAGTATAGTGGTAAGTATTCCCGCCTGTCACGCGGGTGACCCGGGTTCGATCCCCGGCAACGGCGTTTATTCTGTTTTTTTGTATTTTCGTGAGTTTTTTTTTTTTTTTCTTGTACAATTTTTCATGAGGCTTATGCCTTATACTTTTGACGTATCAAAAGTTGGGCCAAACAGAATAACCAAACCAAATTTAATTCAACCGTACGAGGTACATTAAAAGTAAAATTGGGCCAAACTTCATGAGGCTTATGCCATAGCAACAGTTTGATTTTATTGGATTCATAGATTTTCTCGAGAAAAACATAAAAGTAAATTAATTGGCATGATGGGCCTTGGTCCCTTTTTTTTAAGGACATAAAAGCAAGAGAAATTATTTGATGTAAGATGTGTAACTGTTTTGCAAAAATAATTTCTCTACGTTCTGTGAACTCTTACATCTAAAATTTCTTAAATTCTATACATTTGCAGGATTATCTTCAACATAAACGCCTAAACACTCAAATTGCGGGGTTACTAAGTGCAGGAACTGCATTTTTTATTTTATTTTTGGTATAACCTCAGGAACTACATACTTTTAAGTCTTATAAATGGAGAGTTATCCACGAAAATATATAACCTAGAGTTGTAGACACTTTTTATGTCTTAGTCACTATTTCCAACGCAGCTTTATCTAATTTTGATTAATGTTTCTCCAGATAGTCAACTACATAAAAGTATTGTCAAGATGTCTTGCAATTATTTCTTGAGTTATTATTTGTTTCATCAACTATATATAGCTGTACAAATATAGTTTTAATTTGTCCAATTTTATATCTAAAAAAATACAAATTATATGTTAATTATTTTTCAAAATAGGTATATATTTCAATTCAAATTATTTTTAATTCCAGAATGCATTTTTTCAAATAATTAAACAAAATAAAAGTCTATGTATGATTATGTTAGCTTATTTTTGTGTTTGAACAATTTATAATTAAAATCTCATTAAGAGAGTTTTTTTTAAAGTAAGTTTTGATTAGACGTATTTTGCTTTCAAATTATCTTACTAATTTTTTTTACTGAAAGAGTTAAAAAAAATTTCTCGAAAAAAAAGAAAAACTGAATATGTACTAAATTGCTTGTTAATAAAATTTGAATGCGTGTCAATCATTTTTATTATTACTTTTCCTGTTATTATTACTGATCAGGCAATAGTCACCAGGACATAACAGAAACGATTGGTCAGAATTTTCTTGATTGAGGAAGAACACTAACTATACATTATTGCGAATATTGTAGCTAAGTTCCAGCCTTGAGTGGAAAAATTAAGTCTAGTTCGCATGGAAGATGAACAGGTCAAGCAAAGCTTCTTGCATGCCAATTCAACATTATGTAAATGAATATCTATTATCAAGAGATAAGGAATAGAGAATTCAGAACTCACAAGTGATTTTTATAGGCTGGCCTCAAAATAAATATTTTTCCATTGATAATAAAACTAACAATACAAAAGTATTATCAAAATCATATGCTTGTACATTTATTATATAAAGAAGCTTCAAATTCGCAGTAGAGAGAGGAAACAAGTTTCTCAAGCTAGTGCTGCATGAATGGTAGATACAAGAATGCTAAAGAGCAAATACTAAATAGAAAAACAAAATAAAAAATATAAAGAATCCTTCACGTTCAATATCTATCTCTTTTGGAAGTTGAAAGCCTTGATTGCAACAGCAAAAGTAAAAGCAAAGAGAAGGGCGATGCCAGGAACGACAACTGCACAAACTCCAATGAAGTCATGTTTGAAACCATAAAATTCATCAAGGAAATCTTTCACAGACTTTCCATTTTCAGATTCCATTCCTGTTGTTATATCTCCAAACTGAGATGCAATCAATCCATATATTGTCCATGCCACCGGACATGCCCAATAGTACCATCTCCACCACACTGGGATGCTCTGTTAATGTAAGAACAAATTGTTTAGTGAGTCACCATAATAAATATACATTGCATAAACATGTTCCATCTCCATCTATTAATAATGCATTCTTAATTCATATATAATTTGGCAACACTTACTGGTCTTGCGACGATAAATCCTGAGAATAGATTCCAAATTGCATAAAATGCAGCAGCCACAATGGAAGCAACATGGTGATTTGGTGTCACTGCCACGGACATCATGCCGTAGAAGGTGAAGTAGCACAATGTGAAGAACATGAAATATAGAAACCAAAAGAATTTCTCTGCAGTCCAGTCAAATCCCATCATAGCATAAACTATGAGTCCATATGTCACTGCTTGAGCAAAAATATAAGGCAACTCTACTAGAATCTGTGACACAAAGGAATGAGTTATGTTAACAATACAAGCTGAAGTACTAATAATGAAAATGATAGTAAAACTAATAATAATAATAATGAATTTAAGTTACCTGTGAAAATGCATAGGGTAAGGCAGAATACATTCCAGCAGCTTTTTCTCTATAAAACACAGTTCTTTCAACAGCTACCACTGGTTGTACTGATGAAGAATTCTGTACCCCAAGGAAGAGAGCAGCGGTAGACATTGAACCCACCGCATTCAACAAGTCTTGTCTATTTGAACTGTTGTAATGTAAGTCACCAAACCACAAGGTATCATTATATATTCAAAGTGGAAATCAAATAGGAAGATTACATAATCTAATATGAATATTTTGTGACTCACTGTTTGCCTCCCAGGTCCCAGAACATTGTTCCAAACATCAAGGCTATGAAAGTAGTGAAGAAATATCTCACAGCAGTGTATGGTGGATTGCGCCAATATGAATAACGCTGTTTCCACAAGCAAGCCTGGCATTGGACCCAGAATGACTGTGAGAATTGAGTAGGGAAATGAAGATCCTTTGAACCAGGAGCAGGTTGGCCCAGTTCTTGTATAAGCTGCTTGTTTCTCCTGAAGAGCCATGAAATGTAAAACAATTTAAGCATTTTGCAAATCAAGGAAACATTTATACATGACAATAGTTAATATATATATATGCATTAGCTCACCTATATAGATCAGAATTCTTGTATAGGTCAGTAAAATCAACACCTAAATTGATTTCTTGTGCCGTAGATGTAACTTCCAACATCCATGTTGCTGGGTTATATCCGTCTTTGATTTTACTCACACCCTCAATGCTCTGGACAATGGAAATTATTGGAAAACTTAGGTAAACACAACAAAAAATTATTGTCGTTCACTTCAGTTAATATTGAATGTAAGAAGGATCCTACCTCGAAATACTTGATCAAATGGGTAGAATGACGACCAAGTGGCCCAACATATATTTCTTGTCCTCCGCGCTTCATCAGGAATAACTAGAATCCCATATAATAATATTATATGTCAGATTCAAATCTAATTAATGGAGAAAGAAGGAAAATATAAAAGTAAAACACAAATTCATTTATCATTATCACCACTCACTCACTAACCTCATCAAAAGCTTCAAATATATCAATGCTAGGCTGATGGATGGTGCAAACAACAGTTCTTCCTGTGTCCACAGTGTTCCTAACAGTTCTCATAACAATGGCAGCAGCTCTTGCATCTAACCCAGAAGTAGGCTCATCCATGAAGATTATGGAAGGATTAGCCACTAATTCAACTGCAATAGTGAGCCTCTTGCGCTGTTCAGTAGAGAGACCACTCACGCCTGGCAAACCAACCAACGAGTTCCTCAATGTTGTAAGCTCCACCAGTTCCATCACTTCCTCAATGAACATCTACAACCATTTGTCAAGTTTGAACAATCAGCATCTAAGTTGATAAAGCCAGCAATCTCAATTAAATAAATAGCTTAAATTTTTCATTATACTGCAAGTACTAACTAACCTTTCTGGTACTGGAATCAACTCCTGAAGGTAAACGAAGCCACGCTGAGTAGAGCAAGGATTCGTAAACTGTGACATGAGGTGAGTGGATATCATTCTGCTCACAATAACCAGAGATTCGAGCAAATGTTTCTTGCTTCTTAGGGTACCCAGAAACTTTTATGGTTCCTTCAATATATCCACCGGTTTTCCTACCGGCCAGAACATCCATCAAAGTAGTCTTGCCAGCTCCACTCACACCCATCAAAGCTGTGAGAACACCTGGCCTGAATGCACCACTGACACCCTTCAAAAGCACTAATTTGTCCTCTTGTACACCTTGTTCTTTCATTTCCTGCCAGAGTTGAAATCAAATGAGTCAGGTTGATCTCATCAAATTGTTTTTTATTCAAGCAGAGATAAAATAGAAACACTGCTAGAAATGCAAATGCTAAATTTATAACATACCTGTGGCATGTCAACAGAGTATATGATATCGTCAAATGTGATAGAATGTGGTTCAAAAGGAAGAACCATTCCTTTTTTCTTTTCATTGCTTGACTCAACAACAGAATCACCTCTTCCTGAACTTTCTGCATCACAATTGAAAATAATGTTTAGCGTTGTCTGAAGGAAGATTATGAATTACTAATCAACTTTTGCCAATGAGTGTTAAAGAATGATATAAGCAAGATAGCTCACGTATGCGTGGTAATTCAACTTCTTCTACGGTTCCGTCATCTGATTCTTCAGTTATATTTGCTTGTGGCTTTTCAAATGCTGCACATTCAAATGCATATTTATCAATAAAATCTTGTATAATTATCACTATAAGAATTTTAAAGCACAATTAATCTCAAATGATGTGAAAAATACTCACGGCCGAGGACCTCAAGAGCCAGACCAAACAAAGCATTGAAAAGGAACACAAATCCAACCGATGCCCCAAGGCCTAACCAATACCAATATGCATCTGTGAAGAATCCACGGGTATCCAGAAATACAGCTCCTAAATCGTAGGTAGACTGTAATTGGAGAGCAAATAAATTAGGCCTAACTAAATGTTTCTTACTCTTAACCAAAAGTAGATTAGATAAATTATAAAGTTGCAAGTTCAAGAAATTACGTTGTGCCAATTGTTCCCGAGATATTCATTGACCATTAAAGCATGCTGCCCATACATTAAAGGTGAAATCCAGTAACCCCAAATCCACCAGCTTTTGATATCCTCTGTTTTCATTGGCAATGAAATGCAAGAACCATCATTAGATAATGTTTCAGTATGTGATAATTGCAACAACTATTATTATTATTTTATTGCTGACTTGTGTTGTGATGTTAATTGAACTTACTTCTTGAGAGAATGAAGCCACCCAATGAAAGAAAAGTGAGAACAGCAAAGGACCCAAATGTGTTAGCGACAATCATGTTTCTACCAAGTGCTGCAATGGCTCGGAATAATCCAGAAGCCATCTGACTGATAAATAATAGCACAAGGTACTGCTTGAAGAACCTGCAAGAAATTCAAGACCTCACTTCATAAGTATTAAGTGAAAAGCAAGAACTAGCATTCACATGCCACTAACAGATAAAAGCAGCTTCTTTACCTTCCAACATTTGGATCAAATCCAATACAATAGTAGGTTAGAAATACCCAAACAGCAACTTCCACTAATGTGACAGGAATCTTGAGAATCCATGAAGGAATAGCATATGCCCATGAGGGATAAAATAGAAGGTCCCGTTGCTTGTAGAATACAGGAAGCTTAGCAATGGTCATAGAAATCTCAGCCATTCCATTAAACATAACAGTTACTAATGTAAAAAAGAGAGCACCAGCATAAACACCGGCATCATCCTGATTATTACGATGCATCTCAGTTCGTAGAAATAGTGTCAATGCTATTAATGCCATGACGGTAAGCTGAAAAGCACCAAGAGCAAAATGATAAGTCAAAATCATGCATATGAAATAGTTATATAAATATGAAATTAATATAGCATATATTTATATAAGTGAGCTAGATAGAACGAACCTGGCATAGCTTGAAGATGTAAACAAATGAATTCCTTTTCATAAGCAAATACTCTCTTGCGAAGTTAGCCTTTAAGAGCTCCTTCTTGTTAATACCATACTTTTCAGTGGTTAATGCAGCTGGGTGGTTCTTAGACTTATCAAATGGAACTGCAAGCTCATCTCCAAGTCTCCTACCAATGTGGAATGATTGAAATGCCTCAGCAAATTGAGTAACAGTTACAAATCTGTATGGTTCATCTCTGCGCGCCCAATATTGTGCTTGGTCCTTTTTCGAAGTAACTTCTTGAAGGAAGTCAGCAACACCTTTCCTCTCAGGACATTTGAAACCCATAGATTCAAAAAAATCAAGAACATATTCACGGGGTCCTTGGTACACAATTTGGCCATCAGAGATTAAGATAATGTCATCAAAAAGATCATATGTCTCAGGTGCTGGCTGGAGCAATGATATAAGTGCAGTTCCATTAAGAATGTGAACATATTGCCTCAGAGAGCTCACTATCTGAAAAGTTGTGGAACTGTCCAACCCAGTTGAGATTTCATCCATGAATAGAGCATTTGCTGGTCCAACAAGCATCTCTCCTGTGGTAACACGCTTCCTTTGTCCACCAGAGATCCCACGCAACATTTCATCCCCCACCATAGTATCAGCACATATATCCAACCCCAAAATCTGCAAGATCACACATTAAATAACTAAATACCTCGGCTTTCATAACAAACATCAACACATGACATGACAGAACTAATTAACTAAGCTAAATTGAACCTTATTTTAGTATTACCTTCAGTGTGTAATCGGTTACTATGCTTGACTCCTGGCCTGCAGTTGCAGTTGCCTGTTATATCAAAAGACAATCAGATGCAAAGATAACATATGCATTACTAAAGTATATTAGTAAATTAAAAAATATTTTTTTCACTTAAATAAAGATTGATAATAGCTTTTTTTTTTCTCACCTTCATGTAGACATCAATATCAGGATCAGGCTTGATATTAGCTGCCTTCTCTCTTCTAGACAACTCAGATAGCATGTCTGTTTGGATCCCAAAAATAATAACCAGTCAAGCTCAGGCTACATATATCCCAAATTAGATTTTGAAAACATTAAGTAATGTTTTCAAAAAATGGACTAACCATAACGTGATCCAACTCCTTGGCACCTTGCTGAGAAAGCCAAGGTTTCCCTCACAGTCATTTCTCCAATATGAACATCATGCTGGCTGATGTAAGCAGCAGTTCTCTGAGGTACAAACTCGTTCATTTCATGCCCATTATAAGTCACTCTCCCAGATACCTGAAAGACACATCGGTATCCAAATTAGGTTGAAAAAGAAAGAAAAAAATATAGTATGTTTGCCAATTAACAAATAATAAATATCTTAAGGGAAAAGCCTTTCACCTGAAGACTTGAATCAAGTTTTCCTGACAAGGCCAACAGGAGTGTGGTCTTTCCTGAACCGGGAGGACCCAAAAGCAGTGTCATCCTGCGAGGTTTGACGATGCCGCTAACATCCTTAAGAATAGTCACATGTTTCTTTTTGCTGGGGATGATATGGAGCAGATTCAACAAACTCTGGAAGGCCAAACATAGAAAGATTGTGAGACTAATTAATTGCAAAACAGAACAAAGAAACAAAAAAATTAAAAAAAGAGAGTATGAATTGGAATATGCCTCTACTCACCTCAATAACGTTAGTGGCAGAGTTGATGAAAGTGGGCAAAGATCTGCTTCCCACAAAAGCCTCAGCCTCAATATTGAGGTGCTCATATCGAACTTCAATGGTTGGAATATCAAGCCCAACTCTGCCAACAAAAATAAGGAACTTATTAGAGATCATAAGATATTATGAATGAGTGAGTGAGTAAAATAAAGTGAGAAGAACGTAGGAAGGAAGAGGAGTGAGTGCATCCTTAAGATATTATACCTATCAACTCGTTCTTTGAGCTTCAACAAGAACTTCTCATTGTCCTCTTCAGCAACTTTGACCAACCTCTCGAGCAGTTTCTGTCTCTCTTGAAAACCAATATCAGTGACATCGATTTCATTGGCGGCTCCATGTGAAGTGGTCAACAACCCTTTCCTGAGACGGTTGTAAGTGGGAAGCTTTTCAAGTGCAGCCCATTTCAGAGCTTCTTCATCGTTCTCTTCACGTGATGACCGTGAGAATACCTCCACCCCACTGTTCCTCCAAACTGTTGAACTTCTTGCTCTCAAACTATTACTTGCTCTGTATATATCATTTCCCTCCATTGTTGCTCTTTCTCCACAACAACAACAACAACCCCACCACCTTGTTTCTTCTTCTTCTTCCTCGTCAAGGTTCAAAATGAACACACAGATTTTTTTCAACTATGCTTCTTTGTAGAACCCCCACACACAAATAAGCGAAAGAATTAAAGAATGAAGTAACCAAAAAAAGAAAGAAAAAAGAGAAAGAGAAAAGTGTGTTGTTTGGGATGTGAAGTGTCTATTCAGCTATTTTCTCTCCCTGAGGATGAGAATGAGAATGGTAATGGGTAATGAGTTTGGAATGGAAAAACATGTCTGTATTATATACATTTGATTCCAAAAACAGGCGGCTATTGAAGAGTCAAACATTGATATTACGATGAAACTTTAATATTATTTTTAAACAAGAAAAAACTACACGCGGGGAAATTATTTTGTGATCCATCCAATGGAAACTTCCATTATCCAATGGTCAAATAAATAAAGCGGAAATTTCCCAGTAGCTGAAATCATGTCGAAAGAAAAAGAAAAATAAAGAGGAAAGGAAAAGTAATCATATTAATTTGTCATAGAAATATGTATACATCTAGAAACGAGCCCGTAAGATGCACGGGTCTTGGAACTAGTTAAATTCATATAGTATGTTGTTTTATATATTAATGGTTGTTTTATATATTAATGGGAGTTACGAGAGTTATATAATAGGAAGAGTGATTCTATAATGTTATAGAGATTTATTTTATGTGCCTTAATTTTTTTTTGCTTCAAAAAACGCTGGACCCATAAAATATTATGTGTGTAGAAATTTTTTTTTTATCATATGAAATGATAGATGTAAACCTCCGTGTTAATTTAAGCAACCAAATGTGTGTCATTTGAAATGATTGAAATTGTGTTATTTTTTAGACTAAGAAAAATAAGATTCATATCTTTATTTATTTTTAATTTTTTCAATGGGAT
>JAVKPL010012931.1:10000-65947 GCA_032173675.1 Gastrolobium villosum | reverse complement strand
GGGGCAGGGCGGACTGAATTTTCCAGCCCACCTTCGAAAGTGAGGCGGGACGGGCTGACTCAATTTTTGGCGGGTTAATGGCAGCGTGGATTTGCCACCTCTACTTGTTTTGGCTGGGATTTTGTTTATGGTATAAACTATAGGTAATACTTCTCTCATTTAATATAAGAGAAGTTTTTCTCCCTACACTAATAAGAAATGTGGAGCCCACTAGTTAAAGAAAAATAAAAAAGAAAAAAAATTGCATGCACGTCTTTTTATGTCTTTGTGACATGAGATAGTTATCTCCTTTCCCATAAACTATTTATGAATGTTATTGAAGTATACACCTTCTGTTATTCCTTTTTGTCATATCAGTCAGGTGTATTTTTCTTTCATTCCCTACATTACATGGGAAGGGCCGGCTTGGCTCAGCGGTAAGCTTGCTTGCCGTGGTGTGTCAGGTCGAGGGTTCGAATCAGCCTCTCTACAAAAAGTAGGGGAAAGGCTGCCTAGAGTATTCCCTTCCCCAGACACTCACGAAGTGGGTATTTGAACTGGGTCGGCCCTTCCCTACATTACATGGGAGAGAGAAGAGATTTTGACTTGCTTAAAATGTAACAGAATTGGCTTAAAACTTAATTTATACGAGAAATTATATTTTACCATAGAATATTTTACATCATTCTTATATCAATTCCTTTTTAAATAATAAATAAATTAAAAAGGTTAAACTGAAACTTGAAAATTGAGCAATATATTACATTTATTTCATATTAAGAAGTGAAAGTTACAATATCCTTAGTTATCATAACACATTTAATGTCACACAGATGACTGCAACTACTCTTTAGATCTCTGAGAAGGATTTGATTGTCTTGAACCCATGATTTTCTGGGAGGGGTCCATTTCCAGGTCGAATAGAAATTATCACCTCCAAACCTGAAACATTGACAATTTTCAACAAATCAATGTGCAGACAAAATAAGCAGTTTCTTATTTGTTCATATAACTTGGATCCTAGAAATTTCTATTTCATGTAAATCATTATGTGACACTTTCTTGTTTACTAAAAACTAAAAAGTATAAATAATTTTACACTGACAGTGAATAAAAATTAAACTTTAAAATAAAGGATTGAATTTATAATTAGATGATGGGTTCAGAAAAATTATCATACCTGCTGCTTTTGCAGCTGTAGCTTCTTGAAATACATCAGTGACAAATAAAATATCTGATGGTTTATCAACACCAAGTGACTCAGAAATTTCAACATAACTGCGTGTCTCTTTTTTGTTCCTGCAAAAGAGTTTTGTGTGAATATTGGTATCTTTTAGACAGGAATCATCAAAGGGGAAACAACAATATAAAAAAATTTACCCCACTGTGGTGTCAAAAAATCCAGATAAATATTTTCTTAGGTCCCCATAGTTTGTTTTTCCAAATATTAACCTTTGTGCCAACCTGCTACCACTAGAATATATGTATACCTGTAGCATAGATCAGAAATAGCAATTAAAATACAAGAAAATATGCTCTCCAAACATCAGGTAAAAAATGCATATAAAGTGTGATTGCTCTATTTGTTTCATTCTTGGTCAACAGAAAATAACAATTGCCTCACCCTCCTCAACAAACTTTGGCAGAGAGTAGAGTTGAATGATTTTTACAAGGAATAAACATTTATACGGCAACTTTAGATAAACTTATCTAGAGCTGCCATTTTTAACTATGTTCTCCCGGGAGAACATAGTCATAACGTTAAAGTTGCTCTTTTTTCTCTCTCCTCAGTCATTTTTCAGAACTTTTTTGCTGACGTGGAGAGAGAGAAAAGAGCAACTTTAACGTTATAACTATGTTCTCCCGGGAGAACATAGTTAAAAATGGCAGCTGTAAATAAGCTTATCTAAAGTTGCTGTAGAAATACTTTTGCCTTTTTACAATAACATTTTATATAGTTAGGCATCTTGGAAATCCAAACACAAAAAATGGCTAGATATAAAAAGACGTCTAGTCATTTAGAATTTAGAATGTCAACAGTACCCTAAGCAGAAAGAGTAGTGCACTCAAGTAAAGTGTTTCAAGGAAGGGTCCATAATAAAGGCTTGATGGTTAGGAGAGGTAACTGTCTCTTCAGGCCAATTCTTTGTGCCTTTTCCTTGGTAACCTGATACTTGATAGCAGGCTTAAGCCAGTTTAGTGGGTGCATAGGTGAGCCAACATGTGTCAGGAAGAGAAAAAGAATGGTACTGTAGTAGGATAAAGTAGATGAGGATGTTAACAGTGGCTGGCAGAGTTAAGAAAGTGGGTGATGTCACAAAAGTTACAAAGGGACTCACTCTGCTTCAGTGGGACAGTCTATTTAAAGGGAGTCCTATCTAAACCCAGGGGTCCACCATAGGCACCTATAGGGGTGTGCAAAATAACCCAAAAACTGAACCGAACTATGAACCGAACTGAACCGCACTTAAAATAACCGGTTTTTAAAAACTAATTCATGAACTGAACCAGTTTTTAAAGAACCAGTTCATAAACCGAATCGGTTTTTAGAACCAGTTTAAGAACCGAACCATTTTGAACCGAACCGAACTGTTTCCAAACCGAACCGTTTCCAAACCGAACCAAATTGATTTTTATAACTTTGTTTTTTAAATTTTAATTTTTTTTTTCTTTTCAAAATAGGATCGATCCGAACCGGTTCTGAACCGAACCATTTAAACCAATTCGGTTCGGTTTTTCAAAAAATTCGGTTCAGTTCGACCCATGCACGTCCCTAGGCACCTAGACCAAACCAAAGGAAAGAAGAGAATAGACATAGATGAATGGGGTATTTATAAAAAGGGAAGGAGATAAACAAGAGGATATAATTGGAAATTCAAATATACAGACATCTCAACATATGGTTATCTTATACCCTTGTACTAAACATGGGTGTATCTTGCTTAAGCATCAAAGATGCCTAGGTTCAAAATGTAGGAAACTAATCAGCAACAGCCATTTCGTCATTTAACTAAAGAACCAAAAAGAGTTATAGAGCTAAGAATCAGCAAAAAGCACCTTTATGCCTAAGGCATGCCATTTCTCTAGAGCTTCTGGTACATCATCAAAAACTATTCCCTCCAATTCATTGTTTTCATAACCAGTTCGCCATATATGACCCTGCATAGCTAAAGTCAGCAATATCACAAACATGAATTCAACAGAAAGAAAGATTAGGTTTAACAACCTGCAACTCTTTTAAGGCAGTGATCTTTCTATCAGCTTTAATCATAGCATCCACATTAGCAACTAGAGCAGCAACGACTTCCTCTTTCCCAGCATCATCTGGGGGAATAGGCACAGCACCTGCAATCCCTTGTTCAAGGTCACTTTGTACCTGTCATCACAATGGAAGAGAAGTCAATGGTCCAAATTCTCTGAATGTAATATACACGTAAAATCTCCAGACCTCAATTAAGTGAATGCTTATTATCCTTTTGTTTGACACACAAATTGCAATGGGGAAGAAGGTGGTCTAGTCCCTTGCTTCCATACTTTCCTATTATTACTATACTGTTCATATATGAAACTATAGCTTATTGTTTATCTCTTTTCTCCGGTGATGGACAAAACGTATTTGACTTTATGTTTTAATAAACCTCAAAAACAAGTATAATAACTCAAAGAAAAATTGAATGATGTAAATATGACAGACAACTTAATACTCATGATGTAGTTCAAAACTACAATCCCATTCTCATCTCCAACATATCATTTCAGCATCAAATAAAGCAAACATTCCACAGTACTGTACTACTACCGTTCAATTCCTAAACCACATATTCCACTCGGAGGAATATAAATACCTTAACGACCATACAGCCCTATAAAAATCTTACTTGAGAGCGAAGCAACTTGATATCATCTTGAGTGTCAGGGGTATCATATGTCGCAGATAGGTGCCTCCCAACATTATCACGGGCATATGGGAAGAGAACCTCCGAAACAAATGATATGGGAGTAGTAGTTCCTTCAATGTCAAGAACAATGCAACGCTGCAATTTATATAAAGAAAATAATCAACAATCTAATTTGAAATTATAAGACAACTGCAGGATATTTCAAACATCCTATTCTTATGAACTGGGGACTAGCATTATCAGTCTACCGAGGATAGAGGATCTCGTTTCCGGAATTTAAGCAAATAAAAATACTCACAAGTTTAGTGTTCTAAAGCTTTAAACAAAAAGGGAGAGGATTATGTGAACTCACCGGGAATGGATCAGTTTCACCATTAGCTTTCCTTGCCTTAACTGACAGATTTGACTCCCCAGTAATAGTTAGACCCCTTCTTGCACTTTGTATCGGACCATGATTTGGAGTTGACCAGTCGAATCCCATTTGTTGAAGTTTGATAGCAGCATCAAAGAGATAATGGTAACACTCAGACTGGAAGAAAAATCATCAATTTACCAAAAAGCAAGATAATTGTAAATACCCCCCCAAAAAAATAAAAAATAAAAAATAAAAACCAACACACGCACACACACAAAATGTCATATTAACACTCAAATAGACATCTTTGATTGCAATCTTCATGGGGAATGCGGACAACAAAAACCTGAGTTTTAGCACTGATCCATGAGTCTCCCCAAACAAATACCCCATGGTTGCGAACAAGCACTGCTGTTGTTTTTGGGTAGTCTTCAATCTACAAAACAGGGAGGAGGAGGAGAAAGGAAAAAAAAAAAAAAAAAACTCACTCAGCTATATCACACATTAAAAAAAAATTATCCAGAGTTCAACATATATGTAACATATGTATGCAGAACCATCAGAAGGAAACATACAGCTTTAGCAAAAGATTCTGCGAGCTGATATTCGTAGGCTGTGTTCTCAATAATGGGGACCACAAGTTCATCATAATAACCATGCCCCTTGATTCCTTTTATCATTTCCATATGAGTGATCTGCCATTTGTGGAGACAACCAGAATCAAATGAAAATCAGGAAGAGGATATAAAAGCACGAGGCAAGATATACAATGTGAAAGAGGAATGTAAAAGAATATATTGCAAAAATATGTTGGAATATCGTAGGTACTTATATCAACATATTGATGGCACCTGTGTTCATCTACTGTTTTTCTTTTTAATCTTTTTCTCTTAAATGACAGAACGATAACAATCAGAAGAACAATGCTATTTTTTTTTATTTTTTTTTGAATAAATTCAAAGGTATTCTCCGGCCGTAACCGAAGACTAATCCCCATCGAGCACCGTCGGACCCTTTCGGGGGCGACTCTCCCAAATCCTTTTTTTCCATTCCCAGGGCTCGAACTCGAGACCTCTGATTAAGGGGCCCAGGCTCCTTACCACCTGTGCCAAAGAAGTTTGGTAACAATGCTATTTTCTGAATAAACTCCATAACTACTTTTATTCAACTTCAAAGGAACTCATACGAATCACAGTGTCCTAATTATAGAGAACGAAATACAGACTCCAACCTCTCACACTAGTGACAGGGAAATACTTTGACAAAAGATAAATGCTCAGGTTTATCACACTGAGACACTGATTAAAAATAAACTGACTCCGTGAACAGAATGCTATACTCCCAGTTCCTCCTACAAGCAACCACCAGCCTGCAGAATTCCCCAATCCTTTTCCCTTGATTAGTTTGGAAATCCTTCACACCCCTCTCTGTTCCACGCCATCACACATCTCCATTTCCTCCTCCCCACTCAGCACTTGCCACCTGTCCCTCCTTTGCATAACTAACTCCCTTCCTTTATTCTCACGTGGGGCCAACTCTTTACACCTTTCTACATTACTGCCTTGGCTTGATCGAGCCTTCTCCACTTGAGCTATTGGCTTGTTGCCTCCCTGTAACCTTGTTGAACCATCATTTGATCCATAATATGTTGGGCTGAATGTCTTCTATCCCTCTTCCTTTTGTAGCTCCTTGGAAACGGCTCCAATGGTCCATCAGATATCATGTATATACTGTAGAATTCTTTAGGATTACCCATATTAGGGATTTAATTATTGTAATTAATACCTGTAATATTTGTGGTCAATTACAAGCACGCAATTCATGCTATCAAATTTTCTCTCTAAATTTCAAGTTGATATCATTCTCATTTACTTTATGTTTTTCATAATTATGACTGTCTTTTTTTCATCCCCTTTTACTTTTGTCTCTAGACTTTCTCCCGTGAAGCATTACCCATCCAGGTTGATGCCAAGCAATGATTGATGAGACAGTCACCTCGAGCCCGGTTTAGCCACTCCAGTGCAATTGTTTATTAATTTGGCATGACTCGAAGTAAAGTTGGTCCTTCTTTTTCTATGAGAATCAATCTTCTTACCAATGCCTCTATCTTCTTGTTTATGTGGATACATCACCATTACTGGTAATGATAGAGTTGGCATTGAACAATTGAAACAAAACTTATTCAAACATTTACAAATTTAGGATCTCAGTAACTCCAATATTTCTTGGGTACTGAGGAGGTACACTAGACATGGCATCCCCATTGATACACCTATGGACCCTAAAGTCAAACTTTGTTAAAGAAGTATAAAACCATTAATGTATCCTCACCTAATAGCTTAAGCTTTTGGGTTGAGTTGGTTCTTTACATAGTATCAGAGCCTCTGTGTGACGGGTTCGATCGTCACCGCACTTTCTTTTATGGGGTTTCTTAGTACAAGTATGTCGGCCCGTGCATTATCCACCCTTCAAGCCCAGTGGGCTTTCGTGTGAGGGGGCATGTTAGAGAATTATAAAACCATTAATGTAGCCTCACCTAACGGCTTAAACTTTTGAGTTGATTTGGTTCTTTACAAACTTCTACCAAGACATGGGGAGCCATTGTCAAGCCCTGGTTTTTATTGAAGGCTAGTGAAGAAATTAAATTATCTCAGTCACAGGACCAAATATCTCCTAAGCATGGTAAGCCAGTTTCTTAACTTTCCATGTGACTATCATTGGGATATTGTTGTTAGAATACTTTCATATATCAAAGGAGAACCAGAGAGAGCCCTACTATATGAAGATAAGGGACATAAGGAGATTTGTGGTTATACAGATGCTAACTATGCAGATATCCCTTAGGTAGACACCCTATTTCAAGCTATTGTGTTCTTTTTCGGGGAAACTTGATTTCATGGAAACGTATGAAGCAAATTGTGATTGGCAAATCAAGTGCAGGGGCTATGTACCAAGCAATAGGAGCCACAACTTTTGAACTCGTTTGGTTAAAACAATTGTTCAAAGAATTTAACATTTGTGAACCACAACCAATGAAACTAATTTGTGACAATCAGACAACCTTGCATATGTTCTCAAATCCCTTCATTCAAAAAAAACAAAGCATGTCAAGATTGACTATCAGTTTGTTCAAGAGAAAATGCAGTCTAGGAATATCGAGACAACATCTTTGTATACTCCAATGACAATAACACTTTTAAGAGGCCCCGAGTCAAATATTTTTGTGACAAGCTTAGCAAATGAGATATACGCACCAACTTGAGGGGCACTGTTAGAAAATGTTGTTATAATAGATTAGAATATCATAGGTATTTATAGTAGGATATCATGTATATACAGTAGAATCAGTTAGAATTCTTATGTAGAATTCTAATGAATAAGTTGGTTGGGAATATGAAGGGTGTATGGGATAACGGAGTCCTACATTAGACAAAGTTAGTGGCGGAAGAGGCTTTATAAAGCCTAAGCTCACTCCTCTAAATTGCCCCTTGGTGCATCCCACTTTTGTGAAGGAGGGAGGACACGGGTGATGCATGGTCCACCACATGTGCGTGCGCTTGCTATTGACCAGCTTGACAAAGCAAGCCGCCATGCATCTAGTCTTTTTGTTAATTCCCAAAATGTCCCTAACGGTTTTTTCCTAACGCTCACGTCCAACGTTTGAATTCGAACCAAACCAAACCGTTGTGCACTCTTCTCTAGTTCCGAATCAACGCGGCAATTTGTCGGCGCCATTTCATCGCCAAATGGATGCCTAAATTGTGGCCGATCGTAGTTTATATACAGATCAGGTGCGTCATAAAATTTACTCAATTTTCTGATCAATTGTCGTCTTATTGCCTAATTTTTTCTTGCATTCTCATTAATTCCTTCCTTTGAGGGGGGCTCTAGTTCGAAAATGTCGTCATACTAGCCATGAGATTCGTTCTTCTATCCTAGAAGGAAATTGTTCGATTCGTTCATCGTCATAGCGGCATTGGGCGCAAATTGTTTTAAGGAGACGACTTTAGTCAAACTCGGATCTTCATTGCATCAACATCTCATTTATCGAATGCGAGTTCTCTAATTTCGGGTTTTGTGCTTGATTTGTTTTAATCTCAAATTCATCACACACACGGTGCGGATAACAAGAATTAAGTATAGGATTGAATCATTGTAATTAGTACATGCACTAATATATGAAAAGACTATATGTGGCTAGGTTGTCAGTAGCAGCCGGTAGCGCCGCTAAACCGCTACCGTAGCGGAAGGTAGCGACGTAGCATAGCGGCAATACTGCTACCCACTACACCGTTATACCACTAGTTCAAGTGAAGATGAAAGTGAGGGATAAGATTTGTGGAATTTGATGGAGAATCTGGAGATGATGATGATTTTCTTCATTAGTTCACTTCTTATATTTGACTATTTGACAATTTCACTGTTCATTTGTGTTTAATTTTGGATCTTTCCTTTAGGTTCCTTGTATTTGACATTGATTGTGGAATTGTGTGTTTGATTTTGTGTGACTTCTTATGTTTGAGCATTTATATTTGTGTAGTATTAGACTGTTAGTATAATATATGTGGAATTAATACTTCACCGTAGCGGCAATACCGCTACCCGCTATACCATTTTCAGGGTCGGCTGCTACCGGCCGCTAATTGCTACCAGACCAGCAAGTATGATATGTGGTATGTTACAGAAAAACAAATCACCCTATAAAAAGTAGGACCATTAACCATTTCAAAAGTATGTTCGGTCTTCTCAGAGTACTATGTAAGAAGCTATAACAACACAGAAAAATCATTGTCCTACACTTGAAAGGGAAAAAAAACAACCGAAAAAAATGATAAGGGTGCAAGGGAAGGAGGTTGGCAGTGCCTTCTCCATCCACCCTCTCCCAAGAAAAAAAAAATTCCATTCATAATATTTTCTGTTTTAAAGTATTTGTTCTGTAAAACAAATAAATGCTCCAACCCCCTCCCCCCAAATATCCTTCACAATTTTTTCACTATTAGAAGCATAACTAAACTTTCTAGTTCTGGGTATAAATTTATTTATATATGAAGCAGAAGCCAATTATTCTCAAGAAAGTTGAATATGTTTATAGCCAGTAAGCATATTCAAATGAGAATAAAGATGATCTCAAAATGCTTATCAAGTATAAATATTTCTGCATTAGGTTTTCTTCATTTTGTTAATTATTTCACTACTTCTCAATGGCACGCAGTATTTAATGTTTTCTACATCTTTTCTGGAGAGAGTTTTTCAAACCAAGAGGATAATGCAATTAGAGAGCTAATTATGCCTCCAAAAGGGATGTCCCATGCAAGTCCAAGATTATATTATTAGGAACTTCAATCTTTTCTCCACTTAATTCTCTAAGTAGTATGTACGACGATAAAGAGACTCTTTTTCTTTCAAAAGACTTTTGCCTTCCTGGAATTTAGCTCTCCACAGATAATCTTATACGCATGCAATGAGATGATTTTTTGCATTTCAGCTGCATGTTGTATTACCAGTCTCGAACCCCATTCAAAGATAAAATGATAACCAATAATTACTTATCATAATTTCAAATGAGCATCTTTAATCTCAAGACTGCAAAACAAAAAATTTCCATGCACAATTGCTTACTCGGAATTCCTTTGATAAAGGATTGATCATTGTTACAAGACAAGACTCTATTCCATGACTGTGAATAACAGCCCCTGCGTCACGCTTTTCATATGCCTGAAAAGGAAGAGAAAGAACTGTATATCAATTGCTAATTCACAGTCACAATATTCAATTACCAAATAATAGTCACTTCCTGTTAGAACTTACAAGTGAAAATATACAGATATTAAAGCACTTATCAGATGCGAGTCAAGCACTTGCCATAGAAAACTTATCAACTGAATGTTACAGTTAATTAGTACTACCATAAGTGCAAATGTCCAATACCAACTGAATGTGACACCACTCAAATATTTGAAAGCACAATAAAAACGTAAATTGTACATAAAAACAATCTCTTCAAATACTAAGACCGCATATTGGGTAGTTGAATCATGTCAAATAGTATTGTGAAATTTCAAAATTAGAATGCTATATCAAAATCTGCATCACTGAGACACTACAGTAATTTATATAGTATTAAACTAAACTTACCTTCATGAAAAGTGGATCACAATCAGTACACTTGGGAGGCTTATGCGGATAAGGTTTGGGAGATGGAGCAGACAAGATTGACCCACCGTGAGATAACACATACATGTCCTCTGGTTCCATTCTTTCTTTCTGAACACCTGCACATATTTTCAGAGAAGAACAAAACTAAATAATGATCAATACATAATAGAATTTCATCTTCTCCTGCACATAAAAACATCTTAAATACTTAACAACAATGACCACACTGAATTGAAATCCAGCATATAAAATTGATTAAGAAAAACAACAGGAGAGAATAATCTGGCCCACAACAAAGAACCCCAAAATGACAAGACAACACAAAAAAATCTAAGAATACAAAAAATAATGAACACCCAGAAAGGTTAATAGGGAGAAGAACAAGGTGGTGTTAACAGAAGAGAAGAATCTGGCATAAACCCAGAACCCCAAGATGACAATAAAACATAAAAATCTGAACTTTGAACATAGAAAAACAAAGAGTAAAAAAAGTAAGGAATACCCAGATAGGAAAACAGGGAGAAAAACAAGGTGGGGTTGATGAATACCAGAAGGGGCCATGAGTATGAGTTGGTTAGGCTTAGGAATGGAATCATCATGGACCTTGATGGTGAGGCTGCCACCAGTTCCTGAGACCCATCCCAAGTTGTAGAAATGGCGACAGAGTTCAGCCATCAGAACTCTAGTCTCCTTCACTGCCTTTCCTTCTAGGTACGCCTGAGACGACGTCGTCCCCACCTTCACGCCGTTCAGACCAACCGCTGCCATTGATTCTAGAGAGAGAAACAACGAAGAGAGAGTGATTGGAGCTTGATATGTCAGCAATCTACGTATAAAAAACAACTAAAGTAGACAACACTATGATACATCTGGGAAAATATTTTTTCCTAGTAAAGACTAACTGGGGCTACAAAATAGGAGAGAGAAACAAAAAAAAACTCACTGTGGGGTTTACTTATGTTATGAGTTATTAGTAGGAGAAAAAAACTTTCCTTTAAAAAGATAAAATATTTTCCCCTCTTTTATTTAAGGGAACTCATTGTCTCATTTAATATGAGATAGCATCTATGTTATTCTCACATATGTCATCACTTTTTTTAATGGATAGTGGGTTTCACCGGATTATGTAATTATGGTTGGAGATAAGAAAAAAATAGAACCCTTTATTTGAAGTAAGAGGTTATTTTGATTGGTTATTTGTTTTTATAATTGATTTTTTTTTGGATAAAAATTTGTTGACAGTTGATGAGTAGATGCTGAGGAATGACACGTTTTATATATATATATATATATATATATATATATATATATATATATATATATATGGAACTTTGACATCGGTGTCAATTTCAAATTTGACACCTCACCTGAGAGTCATTAGATCAAAAAAAATCAACAGTGTCACATGCTTACAAATCAAAGCCGTTGAAATTTGACACCGGTGTCAAAGGATACTACCTCATATATATATATATATATATATATATATATATATATATGGAAAAAAAATTCTGATATTACTTTAGACAACTTTATCTAATGTTCATCGAAATGACGTCATTTTGAGGTTGAAAAATTAAAAAATTAGAATAATAAAGACCATTATAACCCTGATATAAATTAAAATTACAAAAATACCAAGATTTCTGTCCCAAAACGACGTCTTTTCGATGAACATTAGATAAAGTTATCTAAAGTAACTTTAGAAAAATCAAACCCACATATATATATATATATATATATATATATATATATATATATATATATATATATATATATATAGGGCTTGATGAGTGTACAGTGACTGGATGCAAAAATCGGTCCAGTGCACTATATTCTCCCGCGATAACACAGTTATAATAAAATTATAACTATGTTCTCCCGGGAGAACACCTCAGAACACTTTTGTAATATTTTTGCACTATGTTCTCGCGGAAGAACATAGTTAAAATTCACTCACTGAACATTCCAGTGACTGGATTTTTAATTTTTCGATATATATATGAAAAAATATTTTTCAAGTTATTTGAGATATATTCATTTTTAATTATTTTAATACTACATTATTTTTTTATTTTTTTATTTATATTAAGGGCAAGATTATATTTACAAATTTTTTTGTTTACAAATTCTTACAAACTGCACTATATTCTCTTGCGAGAATACTAACTTTTACAAACTACACTATGTTCTCCAGGGAGAATACAGTGTGATTTGTAAAAAAAATCCAAAAAATTTGTAAACGGATCCTGTCCCTTATATTAATTGATTCATCTTTAAATAGTTATGATTTTTTTATCTCTTTTTTATCACAATTAATCAATCTTTATACGATTATGATTTCGTACCAGAGATAAAATTGTGTGTGTGTGACACTTTAAATATTTTTATGTGTATTTTGGTATGTGACGCTTTAAATATTTTAATCAGGTGAAAACATAATCTCAGCTTTACACATAATCCAACCTTCTTAAGAATATATATTTTTTTTTTTTGGTTACAACCTTCTTAAGAATATTTTATCCTAGCAAACAAATTTTTTTTGTAACATTATTAGGAAAGTTAATTTCTCACCATAGTATCGTGATTCTCAAGTAAAAAAATAATAATTCTTCTACCAAACGCCTCATTAATGTAATAATGAAGCCTCTATTAAATTTCGAAATATATTTCGTATTCAGGCTTTTAGTCTTGAATTAATTATTATAAATTAAGTTCATTATAAATAATAGATGATATTTTAAAGAACAAAGTAAAAGTATAATATCAGCTTTAAATAATTTTACATTTAGAAACGTGTTTATGTGAATGAGAATAAAAAAATATATTAGATTAAAAAAAAAAATTATTAATTTTACACATAAAATTGAGGAGATTATATTTATAATTTTTTATGGTCATTTATGTTGTTATTGAATCAAACTTAAATTAATAATTATAAAATAATATTAAATAAGAATTATAAATTAGTTTTGAACTCAACTCAGTAACTCGACGAAAAAAAATTATGTTTGAGTTAACCAATTTTCAAATTTGTGTTGGCAAAATTTACCAAAAAGGAGAGAGTTAATGTTGTGTTGCGTATGAACTCGCGAATCCAAAATTCACTGATATGTGATTTGTATCTTATCGTGTAAACCCACGTAATAAAAAACACACTTTAACATTGACAAGTTATTCGTGTCATGTCATATCAGGTCAAATCACATAATATGCAACACACTTTGAGATTGCAGATTATCCGTGTTATATCGTGTTAACTCGCAAATTAAGCCGATCATATTTATGTCAAAGGTTTTTAAACCGAAATTCAAGTTGTGTTTATCTTGAATTTATTTGTGTTCATATTAAATTCGTGTCGTGATATATTGATCCGAATTGTCAGCCAAATCATAACAAAAATGTGATAATATATAATAAATGAAGAAAAAAGATTTCTTACCCGCTACTAATTCTTCTTCTGGTAAATCAAAGGGTAATCTTTCACATTCCGCCAGGGAAGAGATTAGAAAAACGACGAAACCCATAGGTTGACGCCACAAATTCCACCCCCAAAAACCATATTTTGATTGTGCATCAACAATATCAACCGTACTTAAACTATTAGATAATCCTAGTCGATGAGAACATTACTGTTCTCATCTCTATTCCAAAACCGTACATGAAATTTTCACCTCACACGATTCCTAGAAAGTCTAAAATAAATATAACTTGATATATCCCTAAGATGTATAAGATTCAAATCTATCAGACGATTCTGAATTAGACCAATTCAATTCTGTCTGTTCTAGTAATTCTGTTCTAATAATAAAGATAAATCCATTTTAATAAAATAAACAAAAGGTACTTCTGAATTGATCTCATCCCTTAAAATTTTTGAAATTATTGGGTAATAACCAGATTTTTAAATAAAATACTCTTCTAGAATTGTCAATAATCTCCTATCGTTTTTTGATTACGAAAAAGAATTACAAATTAGTTATTTAATTATGAGATGAATTCTATCTCTATGAATATGGATAAAAAAACTTTTTTCTTTCCATTTTCTTCGTTCCTTTTCTTCTTCATTTTTTGCAAGTAAAGGTAGACTTAAAAAAAATTAAAGGATTATTTCATTCCTATAGTTATTTATTTAATCAGTGGATAGGAGCATAATCTGGATCGGAATTGTAGGGAATACTTCCTTATTTTTTCTACCGACTTAAAGCCTGGATTAGTATTCTTTTTCTATTATGTGTAAATTGTAAATGTTCTTTTGCATTATTTACAAAATCTGCATTACTAATCCTTTGTGTATCTTGGTGTTTAACCATCCACTTTTTTTGATTCACCCCCTTATTTATATTAATACATGTATGCTACTTAATACAAACGGTAGCGAAAACTCAATAAAGTTACTCTTTTGACCCCGCTTCAAAATAGGATAATTAATCACCAAATTTTGGGATAAACAGATTCTTCCGCTTATATATAGAGATATTTCACTTAATTATTATACATAAAAAATGAGATTCAATATTTTTACTGCAATTTCAAATCAGCATAGTATCTATTAATTATGGTAATAAATAATACCATAACAATAAGAAATAAAATATTTGTAAATTCTACTCAATAAAAGCCATTTTATTTCACTCATATAAGTTATAACACAACAGTTTGGTTTTCAGTATCCTTCCCCTTATATGAAGTATATAAAATTACATATTAAGACCCGTTTGATACGCGGTGTTCTCCGGAATTCCCGGAAAACTGAATTTTTCAAAATTTTAAATTTCTGAATATTATCATAAACTAGATGTAAAAATTATATTTTTGAAAATCGAGATTCCCGGACAAATAAAAATTTCTCCGGTACCAAATGCCCCTAACATCTTCTTTCACTTGCTTAAACCTCTGCAAAGAACAACTCTATCCTCTTTTCTCTCTGTGTTGGCGCCATGTCGAGAGAGCGTTTGGTGAAGGCCGTGAAGCAGTTCGCGGAGGTTCAGTACAAGATTCTCTCTAAGCGTTATGGCCAAAACATCATCGACATCTTGGACTTCCCCATTAAGCTCGTCTTGTCTCCATTCACTTTGGCCTTCGACATTGCTGGTTCTGCTCCTCGTGGCTTCGGCGTCCCCGAGCTTATCTCTAAGCTCTCTTGTGCTTCCGTCTTCGTTAGTCCCTTTTCCTTTTTCTCTTTACTTTTAACCCCAAAATCGATGCTTTTTGCCATTTCCTTATCTGGGTCTTCCTCGAACTTCTCGTCTTTGCAATTTCGTTGAGGCCCCAACTTCTAGGCTTGTGGGTTTTGATAGAAACTGTTAACATTTTTATTAAAAAATTTGTCCCTTTAATTTCTGGGGGTTTGAATAAGTGGAGTTTAAAGGTCAATTGCTGAATGTTAGATTTTGGAAACCATATTTTTTTTAAACTTATAATTTGACCAATTGGGTTATTTGTTTTGATAATTGTGGGAATTGCATTGTCCGGAAATTTCTCTATTTTTAGCGGATTTGGATGCTCTAACGTGGAAAAATGATCATATGGTTATCTTATTTAATCACAATCACTTGTTGATGATGGGATAAGACAGAAAAAAAATGTATGATTTTAAAATAAGTGATTGTGATCAAATAACATGATCACTTTTCCACATGAGAGGATCCAAATCCATTATTAACTCTTTGGTTAATTTTTGTCTTTTATTATTATTATTATTTTGATTAATGTTGTAGCATGGCTTGGTTGTAGGCTATTGCTACTTTTGGGACTTATGACATTGCATTAGAGATGGGGAGGAAGTTGATATGTCAAAGGTGCTGTTTTATATTCCTTGATGGTTGTCTCACTTAAACACTTGATGTGTCTAATCTCTCAAGTGTAGTGTGTTTGTTTGTTGACTTTGCAGTTTGTGAAGCTCTAACTAAATGTGTGTCTCAATAACAGGAATTGTCGGACTTGTAATGGATGGCAGGCCTTGCGGTGTACTATGTGCCGAGGAAGTGGAAGGGTGCACTATCAAGTGAAGAGTTGCACCTTGAAGAGGTTAGTTCCTCTCTATGTGGATAAATTTAGATGTTGATGGTTTATTTGGTGGTGTTGTTGAAATTTTTAATAATGATTTCAATCTCTTATAAATTGATATTATAGTTGTATTAGAATACCGCAATCTTTTTCATTTGTGGTCATGCATGGTTGCTTTTCTATTTAGTCCTAGGAAACTTATGAAGTAATAAATAGTCACACGCATATACAAAGTTCAGATGGAATGGTATCAGTTTTAACTCCTAATAATTTTACACTATTGAGTTTTTCTTAAATGGAGAGGCCTCATTAGAAAGACCATGCTGACTGAATTTCATAAAAGTTGGAGGTTTACTGTATTTTATCAAATTTCTGCTGAATTAATATATTAATATTTGGAACTTGAAAGGAAATATCTGCTGTGAAATAAGAAAATGTCTATCTGATTTATATGAAATTGGGTATCCAACATAGTGCAGTAAATTGTTTTCATAAATAATTCTCCTCCATTTTCCCCCCTTTTAGCATGTCTTTGTTTATCACATCATAGGATTCTCTTCCATCTTTTATATACTTTATATGTTCTTCAACTTATTCACTTTTAGTGGAGAGAAAGCGACTGCCGAATCTGTAGCAGATGCCATTGTCGACAACCGGGCTGAGATAGTGCATATCCCATCCTCCTTGGATTTTCAGAAACCATTACCAACGAAAGACTGTCCAACATGTGATGGAACGGTATGAACTAAATTCCAGGCCAACTTGACATGGGTGTAAAACTTTCCAGTTTCCACTATACGTGTTTGTTTTTGTGGATAGCCTCATTCCCACTGAACTGAACCCCCCCCCCCCCCCCCTGTGCCCCCCCCCCCCCCCCCCTCCCTCTTCCCCCCTCTCAAAAATAGTTTGATAGTAAGTCTCGAACATGCTTCTTCTAGTAACTTTTGCATGGCAATGCTACGCTGCAATTTTTAGTTGAAGGATTTATTGATAATGCACAGGGTGTAATGGGCTGTCCTGAATGCAAACACAAATTGCAAGTTAGGATTTCAGCAGATGATGTGAGTTGTTTTGATTCCACCGTGCTTGGATTTTATTTTATATTATATTTTTTTCCATTGTTAATTTTTACTAATTTATATTTTAATCTTTAATATTATCTTTGAAAATTTGATAATTCTTACCATTTGTAAGCATCATTTCTTTGTTCAGATTATGGAGCCCCCATGGCAAGCTTATAATGTCTTGAAAAAAATGGATTATCCATATGAGGTCAGTGTTATTTCCAGATTCTAATCTGGTTCTATCTAAGCAATTGCTACTGTTGAGATATATAGTCCCACATTGGTTGCATGGGCAACTAATGTGGAGTTTATAAGACCTTGGGCACTCCCACCCTTTGAGCTAGCTTTTGGGGTGGTGTATCCCAAGGTTCTTTTACATGGTATCAGAGCGTTCGAAATCTCACCGCCTCCCACTTTCTTTGTAGTGGAATTTCCACATGTAGGTGGGCTTGTATGTTGTCCACCCTTCAAGCCCAGTGGGCTCTCGTATGAGGGGGCGTGTTGAGATATATAGTCCCACATTGGTTGCATGGGCAACTAATGTGGAGTATATAAGGCCTTAGGCACTCCCACCCTTTGAGCTAGCTTTTGGGGTGGTGTATCCCAAGGTTCTTTTACAGCTACTATCGTTATAATTGACAATATAATGTAGATTTCTCTGATATACAACCTAAACAAACCTTGACCCCAGGCATTCATACTTTACTTCTTTACTTTTTATTATGTATCGAAGTGCATGTTTCTCTTAAATTTACATTTCACTCAAACTTCTATCGGTTAAACAGGTGTGTCATGAAGGGACATGAAATAGAATTGATTTCACTTAAGGCTTCTCACTCTTATTTGACATTGCAATCTTAATCTATTTTTTTTTCAGCACATTGAGCACAGCATGAAAGATCCCAGTATTGCTGCATTTTGGCTGTTTACCTTTCCTCAGATTATGGGTGGATTTACCTATGATGATGATGTGAAGCAGAAAGTATGGTGGCAGTACAAGGTTGTTGGTTCATACTCCTTCCCATAGTTCTGCTGCAGTCCAACTATTCATCTACTATTATTTTTAATCTTTTGGTTTCTATATGCTTTTCGTTTTCCATTTTGTAAGTCCTTCTTTGCTTGTTCACATCAATCCAGTTCAACCTAAGTCTCTACCTATGTTAGCATCGAACTACTCGGAGGATAGTGAACTTGAAAATGTGATTTGAACGAGAGAAACATCAAGGAACAAAATTTGTGGAGCTGTTGCCTCTTGGGTTTTATGCTCAAAGCAATACATGTGCTTGGTAGTGATGAAAATGAGCATGAAAATGTCTGTTGAAAATTAGGAGCAAAGATTATTGTATGATAAATGATTGCTTGGTAAAAGAAATAATTAGCCCAAAATTAATTTCTTAATTGCTAATTTGTGATGAAATGATGAATATAAGGTGAAAATACAATGTCAAGAGATCAAACAAAATAAATGTGTCTTTTTACTTGTTTACCCTTATGTCTTGGTTAGGAATATGTCCAGCAAGGATAATATGCTAGCTATAAATGAAATATATTTCAATCATTCAAGAGTGATGAAAATAATTTTCTGTTCTTTGATTTTCTCCATTTTCACTTCTCCTATCCAGTCACTCTTACTCTCTTAAAGCTCAATGCAACATGTGCAGCTGATCAGAGGTTGGTTTTAGTAGCATTTCATGAAAATTCCAGGTATAACTGATCTCGGTTTGTATCTGAGATTGAAAGATCAAACTGATGAAAGCAGAAAAAAACCACTTCCCATTAAATCCTGACTAGCGAGGGTAGGATCCTACTGATGAAAGTAGAACTTCACTAAATTAAGATAGATGTGATACTGTCTGCTTGTAGCTTCTTGTAGGTTTCCTCTATTTTTCCGGCACAGAAATTAGCTCTGCACCTCTGCTGTTTCATCTCTCTCTCTCTCACTCTACGTCTTTTAGTAGTGAATGACTCATGAGACTGATTGACTGAATAGTCCTGTGGTATTTCTCTAACTAACAATCACAATCTTTTGGAAGGTATTCTTTGGAGAAAATACTATGATGTGTATACCGATAACTATTTAGAATTTTAGATTCTTGAGGAAAGTGGTGCAGAAAACAAGATTGAGTATTTTAAATGGAATTGAAGAAAGGGAAGGAGGGACATAACACCTCTGATTATGTAACATGTGGAATTTGATTATTTTGTCCTCTCATATGACTAACCTTTTCAAACGTTAACCAGGCATTATGCAGCCTAAGTCAGCATTATTTTTAATCACATTTATGCTTTATAGCAGTTGGTCAATTTTTTATATTTTTTCTTTCTAAATATATGTTGGTTCTTTTGTGGATGAATTTAGGAATCCATGCAGTATGATCAACTCCGAAATGTGGTGGCCAAGAGGAAACCGGGGTGGGAGTATTTGCAGGATGTAAGTTTCTTAAACTGCTTACTAAATATTTTTTCTTGTAGCCATGGCTATTATTTGGCTATGCTTATACTTAGCCGTGGAAGACTCAAGCGGTGTAAAATATAGGTATGCAAAATTTGGGATTCATCTAGTTGCGAAAATAAATGGAGAACTGTATATCTTTTATTATTTTGTGATTATCAAGGTGATTACTTTTATTATGCTTGATATTTTGTGTTATTCATATGGTTGAAACTATGGCATCTCAATTCTCTTGTCATTTCATCTGTATCAAAATTAGCACTTTTTTTATTTTTCTTTTTTTAATTTTATTTTGAATCACACTGTTATCACAGGCCTTGATATCCATAGATCCTGACCGTGCAAGGGATGATCCTGTCATAGTAAAAAATGTCCCTTACTATAAGGCTAAGAAGGCACTGGAGACAGAGGTCATGAAGCTTGACCCTCCAACAAGACCGCCAAATTGGGGTGTATGTATTTACTATGTTCCTCTCACATTTGCCAGTTGTTCCCTTTTAGTTTTATGGTAATTCAGATTTGTCTATGCTTAAGTAATGTGTATAATTTTCTTTCAAATTTTAATATGCTTTTTGGTAATTGCACTTGTCGAATGCTTTCTCCTTTCAGTTGGTTAGAACGGGCATATATAACCATAGTTGTATGGACTGGACTGTACAACTGATAAACCTGGGAACTGGTCTGTGACCCAACCGGGATGGTCTGACTTGGTTAATTGTTATTTAAGCTTCAAAAAAGGCAACTTGTAGGATGTGAACACCGTACAAGGATGACCCTTGTGATGAAGTGCATTCTACCATTAGGCCATGGCTTTCTACCATTAGACCATGGCTTGAACAAAACTCTATAGTTGTTCAAAAGCTTTCAGGGTTGAGATTTGAGAATTTTTTTGTAGTGTTCTCGCCCGTTTGGATTCTCTTTTTTTAAGTTAGAAGCTACTTATAAGTTAGGCCAAACAGGTTTTGAGAAAAGCTCTTATAATGAAAAACTCTTTTTTTTATAGTGGAGAAAAAAACTAAAAGCTAAAAGCTTCTAGGAAGAGCTTTTTTTTAAGCTCTTATCTGCTTCTCTTGAATTGTGTGCTTTTAAAAAAAATAAAGAGCTATAAACATAGAGAGAGAGAGAGATAATTTTATTGAAATATGTGCTTTTAAGTAACTTTTAATCTAAAAGTGTTATGTAATTACCAAATAGCTTTTAGCTTTTTTTTAAGCTCTTGTTTTAGCTTTAGCTTATAAGTAGCATAGTATCGCAATAACCTAGTAATTAAAGCAGCTGACATGACAATGGGTGAGAGTATAAATACCTATACAATATAATATCAAATATGATAAACAATCAGATAACATCAAATCAATCTCTTATTAGGTTGGTCACTCCCTTCTGCAGTTGATTGTATCTTGTATGTATATCATCCATTGTAAAAAATTTGAAAAGTAGTGTAGGGGTATGCACTATCTGTTCAGAAATGAGAACATAACTAACTGCGGAGAATTGGCAGGAGCTGGACCTTCCATTGAGTGCATCATCTTGGAGTGAGGATGATCTCAAAGATCCAGAAAAGTTTTATGAAATGACTGTTCTTCTTAATGCCCAAAGAGAAATCTCTGATAAGATCTTGGATGCACAGTGGGAGACTAAATGGCGTCAGGAGAAGGTTGGTGATTTTTGTCTTTCGGCCATCTCCTGTTTGTTTGTTCATGGTGAAAGGATCAATTTATTAGAAACTACATATGTCCTAATCTGGCATTTTCATGCTATGAAATTATGTCCAATGCCTTGTACAGTTTCAGGAGCATACCCTATGCTCTTACTATTCACAATTTGTATGGTTTTCTTGGTTCTTGCTACAAAATTGAGGGTGCAAAGCTGTCTATGGTTTACAGGGATCTATGTACTCAAACTGCTTTCACAATTATTGTTTGCCCTTTTAGTATATATTTTATGGGTTCATTTTTTCTACGGTCAATGTAGATAACTTATCTACATTGAGTCCAAAACGACGTTGTTTTGTAATTATAATTTGTTTAAGGGTTATAATAGTCTTTTTTTTTTTATAATTTTTAAATTTTTCAACTCAAAACGACGTCGTTTTGGGAGTGAATGCAGATAAATTATTTACATTCAATATAGAAACATTAAAGCCATATTTTGTTTGTCAAATAGTGTTGAGATATATAGTCCCACATTGGTTATATATGCAACTAATGTGGAGTTTATAAGGCCTTGGGCACTCCCACCCTTTGAGCTAGCTTTTGGGGTGGTGTATCCCAATGTTCTTTACATGGTATCAGAGCCTCGCTGTCCCCCACTTTCTCTTGTGGAATTTCTTAGCACAGGTAGGCTGGGCCTGTTGCATTATCCACTCTTCAAGCCCAATGGGCTCTCGTATGAGGGGGCGTGTTGAGATATATAGTCTCACATTGGTTGTATATGTAACTAATGTAGAGTTTATAAGGCCTTGGGCATTCCCACCCTTTGAGCTAGCTTTTGGGGTGGTGTATCCCAAGGTTCTTTACAAATAGTATCTTATTTTTCCATTTGCACTTTGTAAACGTCCATCAATCTTTTGTGCAAGTGACTGATTCTTCATTTGACCTTCAGTTGAATGAGATGTTGGAGGAAAAGGTGCAGCCATACTTTCAGAATATAGACAATGCAGTTCTTTCTGAGCCGATTTTATTAAAACCACAAAATAAGGATAAGAAGGTCTCTCTCCCTCCCTCCCTGTGTGTGTGTGTGTGTTTTATTTAGGTTTACATTCATTGAATATGCGTGTTGATTAGGATAGAAACTCACGACTTTCTATTTGGAATGTCATCCTCATACTCGTAAGTTTATAAGTTGAAAATGAAGGTGATATATATATATATATATATATATATATATATATATATATATATATATATATATATATACATATATACATTGGGAAAACATTTTCTCATGTTGCATGAGATTTCAATTCTCATATTGTGACCCTTCGATTTACGTGTAAAGCTTTTCTTTTCTTTTTTACTTTTTAATAAATGTAGGCCCACTACTAGTTGAGTCACAATATTGTGGTTTTCTCATGTTGCATGAGAATTCAATTCTCATGTTGTGACTCAATTAATGAAGTGTCCCATATTTATTAAAAAAGAAAAAAGTAAAGAAAAGCTTTGCACACAAATCGAATGATCACAACATGAGAGTTGAATTCTCATGCAACATGAGAAAATATTTTTCCATATATATATATATATATATATATATATATATATATATATATATATATATATATATATATATATATATATATATATATATATATATATGGGAAGATGGATTTACTTATTGTCTCTGATTAATTAATTCACTTCTATTTGTTGTTTACAGTGTTGCATCATATGTTGCTTTTTAAGTGTTTGTTCGACATCCCATTTTATACCAATTTAATTTCTTTAGAGGTACTTTATGTCTCCATTTTGAAATATTTTGCGTTTTTAGAAAAGAAGTAAAATGTAATGTTCATGTAAGCTTTTTGTTGCATAACTTCAAATGTTTGACATTTTCCTGTGGCCTTATGGGTGTTCTACAATTCAAAACTGGGGATTTTGCTTCTTTGTAGGAATACATCAAGCAGATACTAAAACTTCAGAGCAGGCGAATTTTTTTTTAAGTTCATTAATTGCACATCTTTCTTCACAAAAGGAAAAAAAAGAAGAAGTTAATAATGTGTCTAATATCATGTTTTTAGTTTCTCTGCAATCTATCATGTTCCTAGTGTGAAGTTACTGAGGTAACTTGCATGTTACTCTTGCAGACACATCGAAAACGGAGGTGGTGGTTCTTTTGAGTTTTGACAACATGGGCAACGCCACAACATGCTAGAGCATGCATGTAGTCCTCATTTTGAATTTTAGAATCTGTAAGCAAACCGTACATACTGTTCCTAGAGCAATGTTACATGTTTTTGTCTTGTTGTAAGCCTTGATGCAGTGCCTATCATCAAACGCACATGTTTTACCTCTTCTTGGTGGTCCTCATTTTGTGGAGGAAACAGTTGTTCGTGATACACGAAATACAATTTATGAAAAGACTTCTGTTAAGTCTAGAGGAACATGACAAAACAATATATATATATATATATATATATATATATATATATATATATATATATATATATATATATAGTCTTTGGTAAGTCATTTAGTGTCGGCCAAATAAGGATAAATTAATAAATAATTTGAGAAAGATAACAAATTGATATATAGACTTAGAACGGGCTGAATAGTTGAACTTTTTTTTGAAAATATGAATAGTTGAACTTTGAAATCATGGTATACCTGGTTCGTTTTGACGTACATGTTGTCATCTATCACAAAACAAAGTTGCAAATTGTACTTGGTTTCTTCCATATGAATAGACAAAAACCCACCCGTGAGTCATTGATTCAAAATTTGAAGGTAGGTCTATAATTTAGTTTTAAAACTTTAATATATGACGTGGTGGAATGTTTAACGATCCAAAAGTTAATAAAACAGTATCGTGAATTATTGGTTTTATGATATGACATCAAAATCTGGGTGATTTTATCTACTTTTAAAAACAAAAATAATGAGTGAGTCGCTATTATTATTTGGTTTTATAATTCTCCTTTAACACGAGAATTTGAATTTTCCTATACACCCTTCGATTTTCGTGCCAACGTGGATCTTACACATAATTTTTTCTAACATACGGGTCTCATATATTTTTTGTCTCTACAACATGATAATTCAATTTTCATGTTGAATGAGAAATATAAAACCCATTATTATTAGCAGTTTTTCTTTACTTTTTCTTTAGCCTTTAGGGTGGTGTGCATATAATCATTCTGTTCCTTAGTATTATTTTTTAAAAAAATAATTATTTACTATTTCTATATCTTGGAACAGCTTTTGAAAAAAAAAAAATTATTTGATAACATTTTCTATTTTTATTCCGAGAATGAGGATTGCGTTAGATAACATGACAAATAATAGAACAAAAAATCATTCGTATTAAGCATAAAAAAATTTGGATCATCGCTTTTCTTTTCCTATGGTGTGACAGTGATGGTGGTGGTTGTGGCATGGTGGCGGCGAGGCGTGGAGATGGAAGTGGTGGTGATGAAGATGATGACGGTAGTGGCGGCAATGATGGTGGCGTGGTGATGGTGACGGTGGTAGTGATGGCGAGGTGGTGGTGGTAGTGGCGTGGTGATGATAATGGTGGTGGTGGCGACGACAATGGCTGTGGTTGTGGAGATGGTGGTGGTGACATGGTGGTGGTGGTGGTGATGGTGATGACAGTGATTGTGACGATAGTGGTGGTAATGGCGGTGATGGTGGTGGTGGTGACATGGTGGTAGTAATGACAGTGAGGGTGTGGAGGTGATGGTGATGGTGATAGTGGCAGAGCCATCATGGTGGTGTGGTAGTGCTAGTGGTGGTGACGGTGGTGGCATTGTGGTAGTGATGGTGGTGGTGGTGATGGTACGGCGACGATGATGACGATGGTGGTAGTGGGCGTGTCAGGATGGTGGTGGTGGTGGTGATGATGGTAGTGGCGAAGAGTGATTGAGAGAAACAAGTGTTTATCATTTTGTGTCCCGCAACAAAAAATCAGAAATTTGTTGATTCTTTTTTCTTTTTCCCAGAACAGAAATTGAAACGATTCTTTCTCGGGAACAAAAAAAAATAAACTGATTTTGTCGAATATAATTTTTATCCAATTCTATTCTAGAGAACAAAAATTGAAAGAAAAAAAAAATGATTATGAGAATATTATCATCCACACCCGTACTGTTAATACGTGACAAAAGAAAATTTATCACACCCTTTGTTTTGGGCTTTGCCCATAAAGTAAAATAAAAAAATATGTGGAAAAGAAAATTAGTAAAGGGGTATGAACTTACCGTCCACATTGAAGTAGTTAGTAGCACTGTGAGGATCTGAAGAAAAATAAATGTCTCAATTAAATGCAGTTCAGTTTAAAATTAGAAATGGTTCTCATGGAGTTGGAAGCTATCATTAAGGCTTTGTTTGGAAGATGATTTTTGGAGGGGAATGAAGGCAGGGGAGGATTTTAATAAGTCCTTCCCTTATTTGTGAGTTTAAAAAACGGGTTTTATAATTCTCATTTAATATGAGAATTGTAATTTTTCTACACACCCTTCGATTTTCGTGTTGTCATCAGTCTTACATATAATTTTTTTCAACACATGGGTCCCACATATTTTTTATTTCTACAACATAAGATTTCAATTCTCCTTCAACATGAGAATTATAAAATCCTTAAAAAATTGGGGGAAGGGAATTGGAGATTTTTGCTAAACACTAAAAAACCCTCATTCTTCTTAAAATTAAAGTTCCTTCAATTTGGGGTTTAAGGGTGAAATATTAAAAATTACTTATCTTTAAATGTGACATTATTAGAAAAAACTCAAATATCGATAGAATTTATCGACAAAAAACATTTCGTCAAAAATAGTGATAAATTTTTTGATGAAAATTATACACGTCAAAAAATTTCCGTCAAAATTAAAGACAAAATTAGAGACGAAACTAGATTTTGCCATAATCACTGACATAAATTTTTTACGGAAAAAAAATCAATAAAAAATATTGATAGAATCTAAATTCCGTCGAAACGTTCAACAAAAATATTTTAGTTCAAAATTTTGATGAAACACATTTTCATTGAAAAATTTTGACGTAAAATAATTACATTAAAAAAAATTACGGAAAACATTTCCATCAAAATTTGTAACGAAAACTTTTTTTTGTCAAATTTTTTTACGGAATCTAAATTTCGTCAAAATATTTCCCATAAAAACATATTCATTGAAATTTTTGACGAAAAATATTGTCATCAAAATTTTCAACGAAACACATTTCATCGAAAATTGGTGATGAAAAAAATTTTCATCAAAATTCTTACAGAATTCAAATTTCGTCGAAAGTTTTCGATGGAAACATTTTCGATAAGTTTTTTGACAAAAAAAAATTCGTCAAAATTTTTAACGAAACACACTTCCATAGAAAATTTTCGACGAAAAATATTTCCGTCAAGTTTTTTGATAAAAAACATTTCCATCAAAATTTTCAACTGAACACTTTTCTGTCAAAAATTTTGACGGAAAAAATATTCCGTCAAAATTCTTTATAAAATATGAATTTCGTCGAAAGTTTCGAAAGAAACACTTTCCTATGAATTTTTGACAAAATAATTTCCATCGAAATTTTTGTAAGAACACATTTCCATTGAAATTTTGAACAAAAAACATTTCGTCACATTTTTTGACGGAATTCTTTCTTCGTTTAAAACATTTGATGGAGGAAATCATTTTCCTCAAAACTTTTGAAGGAAACTAAATTTTGTCAAAATTTTCGATAAAAAATTTATTTTTGTAAAAGTTTTCATCAGAGAAAAATGTCGTCACTTTTTTACGAAATTTTTGTCATTTGTAAAGTAGAAATTTCATTGAAAATATGATATTTTTTAGTAGTAAGAAAAGTATATAAATAATTTTGTTAGAAATTTTGAATTTTATTTAATTTGTAAAATATAATAATTATATTAATTTTTAAAAAATGTTAAAATAGTAAAAATATCTCATTATCCCTCCTTTTTTCTCCTTTACCGTTTTTTAACTCCCAAACAAGTGAAGGAAATACCCTCTAATTTCCTTCCATTCCTTTCCCTCCCTCCCCCTTGGATCCCCTTCCTTCCCCTCCCCTCCAAACTCCCAAACAAAGCCTTTGGAAGACGGTTTAAGGAGGGGGAGGGAAGGGAAGGGAGGGTTTTAGGAAGCCCTTCCCTTATTTGTGAGTTAAAAAAAAAATGAGGGAAAGATTTTGGGGGGTTTTTACTAAACCCTCCAAAATCCCCCTTCTTCATAGAATTTAAGTTCCCCCATTTCAAGGGGTTTAAAAAGTAAAATGTTTTAAATTTTTTTTTTTACCCTTCACATTAAAATCAGAACAATAATTTATGTAGGGGAAGGATCTTTTGACTCTAGAGTAAGTCTCAACCGTTGAATTATCATTCTAGAGAGAGAAAATAATTTTTAGAGAGAGAATATAATTTTTAGAAGCAGAAAGATAATTTTTAGAGGGAGAGTATTTTTTAATAAAAATTAAATGATTAATTTTTTTTAGAAATTTTAAATTTATTTAATTTGTAAAGTATAATAATTATATTAATTTAAAAAAAAAAGAAGGTAAAATGGTAAAAATATCTCATTGACCCTCCATTATCCTCTCATTCCATTTTTTTGACTCCCAAACAAGGAAGGATATTGAGAAGCTAGATTCAACTGTAAATAATTTTTTTTTTTTTATAACATACTGTAAATAGTTTTTTCACTTTTGGATATCCTCACTCATTTGGATGAAACTAATTCCTTCAGTGACGTAGAGTATAAAATATTTTGTCACTGATACCAAATTGCTGATTTGGGATTTGAATAAGAGACTTTGTAATTCCAATTGTATGTATTAATTCTTGTAAGACTAATCATAAACAACACAACAGAAAAGTGCTTACTTAAGTATTCTTTACACAATAACATCTAAAAATAACGATTAGACAAAGACTCATTTAAAATTACAATGAGTAAGTAAATACATATTTATTTTTTATTTAATTGAATTTACTAAAAGTTAAAGGTGATTACGTATTACCTTATTTACTTTAAAGACAATTTTAATTTAAAAAAATTTATTTGTATTATTATAACTAAGGGCACAAGGAATGATTAAAAGCTCCACATGTCGAGCTTAACATGGTGCAAGAACCATCAATATTAAAAGTTCAATGTTATCCAAAAAAAAAAAAAAAGCTCCACATGTTGTATTGATTATAATCTAGCTAAAAAATATCTTCTCAGCAAAACAAAGATTAAAAAAAAATTGCACTGATTAGGTTGTTAACGAATTGGGCCAAGAGTAACACAATAGGGCCTTGAAGAGTTATAATGACTAGTGAAAGTAATTGATCACAAAATAGAGCATATTACTCCAAATCCAAGTACATGGATGGATAATGTAATGAAACGAATGATAAAAAAGAGTAGTTATAAAAAACCAATCATGTCAGATATATAAATTATTATAGAACTTGGTTAAAAAAATTGAAATAATTCATCATTTTATACATATGATCACGCTAATTATTAAACAGCCATCCCACTTATATATAATAACTTATATAATTAATAAATTAGAGTGATTAAATTTAAATAAAATTAACTGTTAAGATTGAATGTAATTATTATAGTGATATAAATTAATTCCCTCTCCCTCTATATATTTAATTTTATATTTTTACAATAAAAATGATTTAATTAGTTTTTATGTTACAATAATAATATATAGGAAAAAATATTTCTCCAGTAACTCGAGATAAAGTTATCTCTAGTGAGCTCAAAACGACATCATTTTGAGATTATAAGATTAAAAAATTATAATGAAGACTAATATAACCTGCAATATATTAGAATTACAAAAATACCTTGATTTTCGTCCCAAAACGATATCATTTTGGACTCATCGAAATAACATCTCCCGGAGAAATCGTTTACCCTAATATATAATATGAATTCACTACATAATAAATTTTAAAAATTCTACACATGCATAGACAATCATTTAGGGGGCACATGTATTTTAAGTATTTTATACATCATAAAAATTTCTTTGTATTATTATAATAATATAAGGATAAAAAATTTCCAAATGCTCTATTGATTATAATCTAGCTAAAAAATATCTTCTTAGCAAAACAAAGGTTAAAAAAAAAAAAAAATTGTACTGATTAATTTGTTAACGAATTGGGCCAAGAGTAACAGAATAGGGCCTTGAAGAGCTACAATGACTAGTGAAAGTAACTCTCTTGATCACAAAATGGAGCATGTTACACCAAGATCTAAGTACATGGATGAATAATGTAACGAAACCAATGACAAAAAAGAGCAGTTATGAAAAAACTGATCATGTTATATATATAAATAATGGAAAATAGTATGTGTCATTTTAATGTTGTAGGAAAGTGTGTAGGTTATGAGAGAGAAAGAGATAGGGATTGTGGAGTTGAGAGATTGTTTTGTTTTTTAAATAAATAAGGTGTAGGTCCCACCTGTTTATAGGAATGAAAGGATATAAGTTATGTAATTTAAAAGGATAAACATTTTTCCCATAAATTATTATAGAACTTGGTTAACAAAAAAAAAAAAAAATCAAAATAATTCATCATTTATATTAATTATCACGCTAATTCTTAATCATTCATCCCACTTAAATATAATAACTTATATAACTAATAAGTTAGAGTAACTTTTTTTGGGTAAACTAAATTAGAGTAATTAAATTTAAATCAAATTAACTATTAAGATTGAATTTAGTATTTATAGTGATATAAATTAATTCCCTCTCCCTCTATATATTTAATTTTATATTTTTACAATAAAAATGATTTAATTTATTTTATGTTACAATAATAATATATAATATGAATTTAATATATAACAGAATTTAAAAAATTTATACATGCATACACAACCATTTAATATTCCACTGAAAATGAGCTACACTATGGGACTCACTCTGGGTCAACTACCAAGAAAAAACACATGGCAAAACGATCGTACTACTAATATTTGGGTAAAATTTCTCCAACTCAAAGCAGATTTGAAATGTAATTCCTGAGTAGAGCAGTCAAATGCGTTCGTCAAACTGACGAGACCAGTCCCATCATTATGCATGGTGAGACCAGGTGCCATGTCATCAGCCCATGTCAACTTGGTTGACGTGTTCCGTAGTAGTCCCGTCAACTTGGTTGACGTGTTCAGTGGGAATCGAATCCCGTTAGGACATGTGATGGGCCTCGTTCCAATCCCGTCAGGACATATGACGGGTCTAATATATACGTCAACACATGTGATGTGACAGGTCTTCTTTCTAGCACTAATCCCATCACATTTGTTGACGGCACTAGTCCAGCACAGTGGCAAGTCTGTCAGTGAAAATGTGGTAAGTGTGGAGAAAAGTCTCGTAAGAAGGACATACAACAGTAGTCTTGTTACTAACATTTACGGGAGTAGTTTACACATACCAAATTAGGTAAATATAGACATCCTGATCTGAGAATGAGTTCAGTTACTCAGAATTAATTTTGTATTTGATATTTGTCTCTATATATTCTCATTTACATCTCTGTGTTTTCATTCACAATTTTTTTACTATCATTTGCAATTTATATTTAATCTCGTTGTTTATTTCCTTATTTCAAGTAACAACTACCCTATAATTTTGTGTGTTATTTGCATAAAAGTACCATTACAATGGATCAATTTCGTTCATTCATATATTACAATGGTTCTAAAATTAATGGTGCAGGTGGCTTGAGCTTTGAAGGAGAAAAGAGAGCAATGTATATTGTCCGAGGCATGTCCGTTGAAGATCTAAATGACAAGATATGTCAGAAGTTGAAGTTGCAACAAAATCAGGTAATATCTTCAATTACAGGTAGAGTCCCATGTGGAAACTACAAATATGCAGGTTTTGAAATATCCGATGATGAGGACGTAGGTATTTTCCTTGAAACATTTGTCAAAAACTCTATGTCTCAATTTATTGAGTTATATGTGGATATTGAGACATCAGAGGAACTGTCGATATCGATTCATGGGCTGGACCTTAATAGTCAGACACATAATGTATCGTCGCCTGTATCCCAGCCCACACAATTAACCCTTGCACATGGAGAAGAAAGAGACTATATGGTAGTGTTGGACCTGACAATGAAGAGGAAGAGAAAGATGAAGACACTCTGTTGGCAAATGACCATGATCAGACTGACAGCGATGCAGGTGATTATGAACATCATGATAATCCCACGTCGCACGAGACTGGTATCCCTATGTCTAATATTGCGATAGTTCCATCATCATTAGGTTAGTTAGTGAATTTTATTATTAATTTATAATTTTTTATTAGCTACCATCTTTAGCATCTACCCTATTATGTGTGTATATGCAGATGTGACACCACTTTGGAATGTGATTCCACACTATGAGGCTCTTAATTTGGATTACCCGAACGAAGACATACTAGATGTAGAAGGCTTAGGTCGTGGTCTGTGGACAAGAGGGGAGGAAATGTTTATGAAACAAGAGTTTGGGACCAAGCGCGATGTCCAAGAAGCCATTAAACACTACTGCATGAAAAAACATCAAGAAGTTGTTGTGGTTAAGAGTACTACGACGAAGTTGTCTATGAAATGTTGTAACCATGAAGAAGGCAGTAATTGGTGAGTAAGAGCAATTAAACCGAAGAATAACAACACCTGGGTAGTCAGTAAATGGGTTGAAAATCATAGTTGTGTGAGCACAATCCTCTCCCAAGATCACAGATAGCTTGATTCATAATTTATTTCTGAGGTCATAATAGGTACTATGCATTCTTTAACTATTCATTTTCATATTTATATGTGTTTACCAGTGAACGTAAATAATATTACTAATGTGTACTATATTGTGAACGCTCATGCAGACATGGTCAAGGCTTTACCTTGGGTACCCGTGATCCTGATACAAGAACGGGTTACTGGTCTATTTGGATTTAATGTTTCTTATAGAAAGGCGTGGAAGGTAAAATAGAAAAAAAATTGCTAAGATTTACGGTGATTGAGACGAGTCATATGCGTTCTTGCCAAGATGGTTCAGGCACATGATGAAATTTCCCCCGGGATTTGTTTATCATATTCAAGATAAATTGAATATTATCAGTCGGCAAGTTGTTAATGGGACCAGGGTTGTTCAACATGTTTTTTTGGACTTTTAGTCAATGTTGTGAGGCGTTCAAATGGTGCAAACCAAGTTATACAGGTGGACGGTACGCATCTTTATGGTAAATATAAAGGGATGTTGTTGATCACCACAACCCAAGATGGAAATAATGAGGTGCTGCCAATTGCATTTGCGGTTGTTGAAAGTGAAAGTAACTAAGCATGTGAATATTTTTTGTCATCCATCAGACTGTATGATACAAATAAGACTGGTTTATGCCTTATTTCTGATCAACACAAAAGCATTATATCAGCAGTCGGCAATAAGGTTATTGGATAACAACCTTCTAATGCGTACAATATGTTTTGCCTTCGTCATGTAGGGAGCAATTTTAATACATGTTTCAAAGACCAGTACTTGAAGAATTTTCTAAAGAAGTTAGGTAATATACAGAAGCAATTTTAACACATATGTGGTTTATAAGTTCCATACTCATTTTGCTAATGTTGTGTATATGTGTATTTTCTGCAGGATATATTCCAAATAAAATCCACTTTGATGCTCTGTATGCCGAGTTCTGTAGCATTAGTCCTGATGTTGTTGCATGGATTGAGGGCATTCCAAAAGAGAAATAGACTCGGAGTTATGATGAGTGTGGACGAAGATACGATCACATGACAACTAATATGTCTGAATCAGTGAATAAGGTTTTTAAGGGAGCGAGGAACATGCCAATTACTGCGTTGGTGAAATGCACTTATAGTCGACTTGTGGGGTTACAGATACAAGATCAATATGTACCATATGACCAATCTTGGTGACATGCCTCATCATAAACTGTCGAGTGTGAGTAAAGTACCAGGTCATGTACTCGGAGTTCGGGGACACGATCCCCTGCCAGACATATGTAGTTTTAATGTGTTCATGTTTGTTGTTCCATAACTGTATGTGTGGGACCATCTTGGCTTCCCAATCCTTAGTCATTTTACCACGTAGGGTCAGATCATGTTCACCTCGCAATTTTCTAGAAGATCCAAGAATGTGTTGTTGCATGCCAAATTGCCGCATGCAGTGATCAAGCTGTGCATCTCCACTATGTGAAAAGCAAATATAGGTCCATGTAAGAACCCACACCGCTAAATAATTAATTAAATAACATTATCGATTTTGGAGCATAGAGTTAATAAAGATTATGCGAAATTATGATAAAATGATTATCTAGAAGGTCAAATAATGCTTAAGTATCTTTTCTGATTAAAAGTACAGATATCGATTTTGCATAAAAGTGCAGCCTCCTTTCGAGAAAATGTGTGTGTTGAATTGTTGTGATTGCATAATATGATGTATGAATTATGTCTCATATATAGAATGTTGTAATTAAGTGTTTAATAATATAACGGGGTGAACTATGTTGATTTAGTGGGTTATTGGCCATTAGTGTAATATGGACTATCCCTGGAGAGGATGTATCCGAAGAGGTTGCCTCTGAGAAGTTCCATTGGATACTCAGTTGATGTGTGATTCATTTAGTGATCCTTATGTAATGGGTGCACATGAGGCTGGTATGCCTAATTGTACTTTGGCCAATAATCTATGTCAGGGGCTTTCCTTTAGGGATTGGATCCTAAGAGTGTTGACTCTTGGAAGTCCAATAAGGGCGCCGATGTGAGTGTGACTCATCAGGTGTCCTGGTGCACAAATCAATCAATTTTAGTTTGCCTCATGGTATAATAATGCATTAAGAGACTTGAAATACGAGTTTATAGTCTACAACCACCAAGTGATGGGATGAGTAAAATATACGAAAAGTGATATGCCAAAGTTTGGCATGAAAGGTAAGATGCCTTATTTCATTACAAAACTTGTGATGGTGCTTTATTTTAAAAATGTAAGAGATGATATCTTATTGTGTGTGAGTGAAAAACACTCTCTAGTCAGGTTTGTTTGAGAATGTGAAATTCTTTTTAAGGAAATTAAGTGTGTAATAACTTGAACTATGTGGCAAAGCCACGTGCGACCTGGTATATGTGAGACAGGTGCATGTACAATTAGTTTTGTGGGTTGAGTGGTGTCCATGACTCTAGGTTAACATGTTAATTGTTGATCTGTTACATATGTAGATTGCATATGAACACCATGGATAGTACTAAGCATGGAGTAAATACTGTGAATTGTGTTAATATATTGATGTTGTACCATCCTTTATTGACTTTCGATCTTGCAGATGCCATGGAGATTGAGGTATGTTATTATGTAGAATTATTCCACTTTTTTGTTTGAATTGTAAATTTTGCAGGCGTACATGAACTAAGGTATGATACTATGTGAATTGGTATATTAATTAACATGTATAGACTGAAATGAACATGAATATGATTTTGTACTATGAAAGAAATTATAGATTTATTCTAAAGAGTGAGGACTTACGAAAATTGTAAGTTAAAGTGCGGCTAGAGTCATGGAATAGGACCTAAATTCAACCAAGTTATTGTGAAGTAGAGTCAGTGGGTCAGGTCATCTTTGCGGATGGAATGACTGATGACCTTAGTAAGATGGAGGTAGTTGTGAATTAGAAACACTTCGTGAGTATTTCCAAAATCAGGAATGTCCAGGGATAATAGGTTATGGCTCATTTGAGGGTTCTCTCAAATGATGCTACTCTTGACGTGGTATTGCGCTTGTGTGAGTTCGTGAATGCGAAGTATGATTTTTTTAGAATTTGGCAGAGAAATGAACGAAAGTTTTGATGTTGATCACTTTAGACCCGGACGGCGAGTTGGGAAATGTTCCAAAAATTTTGTATGTGGATGTTGGATCGGTATTGAAACAAGGGAATGAAAATTGAGTTAAGGAACCATTCATCGATGTTGCTACGACTTTAAAATGTTAGTTTTGAAATGTGTGAAGCGCGTATGTGAACTTGCAAGAATTAAGTAACGTATTATTTCTACAATTATGAGGGATATACCTTAATGAGGTAAACTTTACATGTGCGTTGACCTAAAATTTCTCTGATTGTTGAAGATTTAGACTTCTATCGACTCTGTTTGGTTATTGTCGACATGAGAAATTGTCTGCCCAATTTTCCTGGAAAGACAAGTTTTTTCACGGAGTTGTTGGCTCAATGTTAAATTGATGAGATAATAAGAACTTCATGGGGTATATGAGAGCATTGTTAATGATCGATACCCGAAGTTCACCTCTTGTGTTAGAGTGCATTGCGAAGAGCTTTAATCACTCATTTGAAAATAAGTATTGCATATCATCCTTTGATGGATGGTCAAACCGTGTGGATCCTTCTAATAATGGAGGAAATGCTGAGAGCTTGTGCTCTGTGGCAGAGCACATCACAGATATATACTTTTCATGGCGTGAGTGAGTTCAAAACACTATTGAACATAATTGATTAGAGATAACTTAAGGTAGAACTCTTGAGGAGTGCATTTCGGAGCGAGACAACGAGCTTCTCCGGTGATATCCCGAATTTAGGGATAGATATGTCTCTAATTTTGCAGATAAAATTTTTAAAAGGTGGGGTAAGTGTAAGAATCCGTACTGCTAAATAATTAATTAAATAACATTATCGATGCCGGAGCATAAATTTAATAAAGATTATGCACAATTATGATAAAATAACTATCTAGAAGGTCGAATAATGCTTAAGTCTTTTTTCTGATTAAAAGCACATATATCGATTTTGTTTCGTGGTATAAATGCATACCGATGAAGTATTTTGAAAAATTACAATAAAAATATAAATATTCCTAGGAAAATATCTAGGTCAAGAATATCAAATTTGAGATGAAAATAATAAGCAGTGATGTCAGAACTAATACCAGTTATTTCGCAGTAGAAAATATGTACCGACAAAGTGTCTAGAAAAATTAATGTAAAAATATGATAATTCCTAAAAAAATGTCTAGGAGAAGAATATGAATTTTGGTACAAAAATAATTAATGGAAGTAATATAACAAATACAAGGTGTTTTATGTCTATTAATGCATAATTGGGTTAGTGGGACCCATCTAAAGTGACTAAAACCCTTCTTGCTTAACCTTATGCCTCATTTTACTCTTTTAGAAACCCTAGAAGCTCCACACACTTTTCAGTGGCAGCCACACTCATCTTCTCCCAAGATTGCATCTCTCTCTCTTAAGGCAAATATCAAATAAACCATCATTCCTTCATCCCTCTCTTGAGGCAAACATCAAAAACCATAAACCATCATTCCTTCATCCCTAATATTGGAAACACCACAAAGTTCGAATGGGGAGAAAAATAGCACCTTAGTTGCTGCCTTAAGGGATTTGAAAGGTTCCATTACATTTTGGGGGAGTTGGGGTATCTCCACACCTTGTTTTGAAGCCTTTGTCAAAGAAAGAACCAACCTTGATGACCCAAATTCGTGCACACCACTTAGCAGTGGTAGAGAGTGGAGTTTAAGCATTTAAAGTCCTCTTCTTTCTCTGTTTTGTGAGCCTAAGGTATACATCAAACATTCCTATTGTGTTTCATGTGAAAAGAAGGGATAGGTTATTGTGCCTACTTCCTATTTGCCTACCTTTACTTATCCATCTCATCACCGTTGGATTACATTTTGATCTAACGGTTCATATTGAAAACATAAATAAAACTCTTTTACTCTTTTCTCTCTCTCCACCCTATCTCTCTCAGACTCCACCCTATTCTATCCACCCTTTTAGTCGATGAAATTTAATCAACAATATAGCTTCCTGTAATGAAATTTAATCAACAATATTAGACGATCCATGAATGTGCTATCACCATCCGTTGCTTTTTGAAATTCAGGGGAAGTCAGATGAAATTCAAGGGTGCTTTTCAAGCTAGATGATTTAACATATTCAGAAATTTAATCAAAATTCATAGCTACAAGCGCGGCAGACATCGGCGATGAAGGGCATAAAAATTTCAATTAGTTATAGCATAGGAAGAGAGAAGGGGGAGGAGAGATAAGGGGAGAGAGAGAAAGAAGATAAAATGGTTTTATTTATGTTTTTAATATGAACCGTTAGATCAAATTGTAATCCAAAGGTGATGAGAGGGGTAGGTAAAGGTAGGCAAATAGGGAGTAGGCACAATAACCTATCCCTGAAAAGAATGATCTTTCCTTTATTCTTCAAGATAGAAAGTATGATTTAGGTTAAAGGTTGAGTCTTGAAGTTATTTTTGTGTTTAAAACGTGTTGGTATGTTAATTAAATGTCTAAAAAAGTTTGAGAGATCATTAGAGGTCAATTATACCTTAAAAATTCAGTTTTTTGCATTCTGTAGAAGAAGTATTCGAATACTTTTCGGACAGTATTCAAATACTTTATGGAAAAATGCAGTAATCGATTACTTTGCAAGACAACAGTGACCTATTTTAGTAAAATCACAATATCTCGAGCTACAGAGCTCCAAATTGAGTGAGGTTTAGATCTAGGTGTGCAGTAATTGATTACTTCGCGAGACAACGGCGACCTAGTTTAGTAAAATCGCGATATCTCGAGCTACAGAGCTCTAAATTGAGTGAGGTTTAGATCTATGTGAAACTAATACAGAGGGATGAAACCGTGTAATTATTTAGATCCATTAGATAATCAGGTTGGTCGAAGTTTATGTTTAAGTCATGACCTTATTGTTGCAAATTCAGTTTGTTATAGGAACTTTGCGAAAAATATAACTGGAGTTATGCAACTCCAAATGAGACATATAATATGTTGTTGTAAAGATGGAGATGTCTAGTTTAACATATCAAAATCTTAGAATTTTCAGTATACAATTTAAGTTTTAAAAATAGTAAATGCGATTTAATGCTTAAGGCTTTGAGGAAAGTATGTAGCAAGCGAAAACGAAAAATAAAACGTATTCCTTTTGACTTGAAATTATAGAGCATGTATTGATGATATTTATGTTATAAACAGACCTTGATACTGCTGTTTTGTGACTTGTGGACTGCTGTTTGGATTTTAAGCTTGAGTACAGGTAAGTTCCGTGTTCTAAAGGTTAATCCCCATTTGTTCCACCATTTGTTCTCAGGGTTGTCCATACCTTATTTGATATTTGTATTTTGTTGGACATGTATGTTTTGTATACACCATGAGATATGGACATTGGTCATGACTACGTAATGTAGCTTCATGACTTAGTATTATTTATGATATTGAGGCATTTCGGGAATTATGTTGTGCTTTTGCAATTACATAAGGATATAGATAGATTTTATATTGCTATGTTAATAAAGAAAAAGTGATCTTGCATGTCTGCAAACTTAATTTATTTTAGCTTTCGCATTTAATTGAGTTGCGCTTAATATCGTAATATGATAACAATCCATATGCATACGGGGTGTTACAGTCCACATGCTCTGCATGTGCGGATCTGCACCGAGAAACTCATAGCCAACATCCACACAACCTGTTATACGAAGAAAATGTAAACATGTGCGCATGGTTTAGTACAATGTTAAACACGAACAATTAGGGCCTGTTTGGTGTAATGTATAAGACTTGATAATATAAGCTTATACTATATGTTATGACATTTTCAGTTGTTTGGTGTGACCATCGTATAGTATACGCTTATACAATAGAACCCCTTAATACATCAAAATAATGTATAACTTAATCAGGCCTAAGGGGGTGGGATTATGCCTGATAAAGGATTGATGTATTAATATTGCTTACAAGTACAATTCTCAAGAACTAATATATCATTTCAATATTAATATATTAAAATAATTTCTTAATATATTAATTTTTAAAATATTGGAGGATATTATCTTATACAATACCATACCAAACGCTGGATGATATTAAAATTTAATCAGGTCTTATACTATCATGTCTTATACTATTAGGCCTAATCTTATACTATGCACCAAACATGCCCTTGAGGAATAATCGTTCCTACATTATCTCGACCCATCTGGTCAGGCTCTATCCGGTAATCCCTAAGGTGAAATCGGTGTAACCGTAAGTCCACATTATTAAACCTACAAGATATAACACAAAAACAAACACAAATGAATGATAAGAAAACCATACTAAATTCTTTAATTTTCAAAGCAAGTATATGTCTTATTTCCATATCGTCATCCATAGTGATTGGCTGGGTGACTGGGCAGTTGAATGGGAGGTGCTATGGTAGAAAATCTGGACCATGCCCATATCTGCAACAACAATGTACATCCCTCAATGTCTTTAGCCAAAGAAATTGTGGCATGCCATAGCTCGCGGAATAATGTAGCGAGTACAGCAGACCACCAACTGTATGTACGAAAATCCTCAAAGTCCCCAGCCAATAATTATATGAATCGACAAGGGACTACTGAACTAAACTAGTCACATGTCAAAAATCCTCCGAATAGATTCATAAGATAAGCACGCGTGTAAATAATCTGACCCTCTAGAGTACCTGAGTGCGCGACCTAATGACCCTAATGATGAGTCAATCAACTCATCTTTAGATTCCCGCCCTCCAAATCATGTTCCCGTGGCCTCACTCCTATATACTGCTGGATTACATCCCGCCAGTTGCCATGCGTATATCCAAATTCAACCCGCCCCTCAGTGGCTAAACCCAGAATGGCCTCCACATCTTGTAAAGTAACTGTCATCTCTCCAACAAGCATATGGAAGGTGTGAGTCTCTGACCTCCACCTCTCTACGAATGCAGTAATCAGCCAATGGTCAATCTGCCAATAAAATATTAAGAACAAAAATATAAAGGTCCTACATTATCGGTAAAATGTTAAACATAATTGACAACGATTAAATTGAGAATTGAAACATACTGGTAATCGTCTCATGCGTGCCGCATGCCAGAAACTTGCATGCGTCAGATGCTGCTACAAGTCCAGTGGGATGTCATATGTGTTATGAACATCTCTGTTGTTGCCCCTACCCTCTGAGGCTCGCCGACCCTAAGAGACTTCAGATGCTCTTCGTTCCACACGACTTGAGATCCGTGAGATTGCTGCACAGCCTGATCTAGTACGCCTCACTCTTTATGCCCCACTGAACACGTCAACCAAGTTGACGAGACTGCATGGGCTGATGACATGGCATCCGATCTCGCCATGCATATTTACAGGACTAGTCTCGTTAGTTTGACCAATATGTTTGACTGCTCTACTCCAGAATTACATTTCAAATCTACTTTGAGTTGGAGAAACTTGAGGAACAGTGATCAAAGTGCCACTATTTGGATAATTTTTTACTCAAATGTCACGTAAAAATACTTTTTACCAGACTGTCATGCGACGTAATTCGCTATGACTGGTAGCGAACTTTGTCGCCTATGATTTCATGACACGTGGCCATATTGCATCCAAAATCGCTACCACTCGTAGCGAACTTCATCCAATCAGTTTCTTTTTGTGAAAATATGTCACGTGTCACAAAATCATTAGTGGACGTAATTCGCTATCAGTTATAATGAATTACGTCGCGTGGAAGTTTGATAAAAAATACTATTCAAATAATATTTGGATAAAAAATTTGCCAAATAATACACTTTTGTCGATGTTCTGAAACTTTATCCAAAGTACGGTTATTTTGCCAAAAAATAAAAAATAAAACACGGACAAAAGCGTCTGACTAGTGAAGTGACTACCACTCATTTAATATTTTAGTCAAATGATGTACGAAGTAAAGAGAATATAAGTAGTCTCGGTTATCAAAAGTGACAAAAGTAATATTGAAAATTTGTTCATTACCTTAGTATTAAAAAGAAGACTTTATAAGAGTTATGTTGTAAGAAAAGTGATTGTGTAATGTTGGCAAAAAAAATCTAATTAATGTAATTTAATAAAAAAATTACGCATTTAATGCAGTTTGGGGGATATTTTCATATCTAATGCAGGATGTGACGCCCCATTTGGGCGTCACATGTGACGCCTCAATGGGGCGTCTTCTCTTTCATGAGAGACGCCCCATTTGGGCGTCACATGTGACACTCAAATGGGGCGTCACATGCTGCATTGTATAAATACCCCTTGTCCCTTTCATAATCCTCACTCACTCACATCTCTCTAACCTCTCTCTAACCTCTCTCTAACGAAGATTCCTAGCGAAGCTCTGCCGACTTAGAGGTAAGGTCCTAATACCTCTTATGTATATGTTTAAATTACGGTGGTAGTTAGTAATGCATGTTAGGATTGATCGTATATTAGAGACTGAGAACATTAGGATAGTCAATTAGAAACTTTATGCAATGCCATGAATGTTGTTATTATTATTAATATTTAATTATGTTACGTAGTTATTATTATTAATATTTAATTATGCATTACGATTTTACGTAGTTATTATTATTAATATTTAATTATGCATTACGATTTAGCGTAGTAATTAGTGACTTAGAAAATAGTAGTAAGTATTCTGTAAGAATTATATTACTTTTGTCCAATGTTTTTTTATTATTTAATTACAAATAAATGATTGTACCACGTATTAACATTATTTCATTCTTTTCGATAGCGGTAATAAAAATGACGCATATGCTTAAAATATCTGATAACAAATTATTTCATCGCTTAAATAAATTGTAAATAAAATGGGCCATTACATGTGATTAATTTAAATGTTATTTTATATTATATAATTTAGGCTAATGGCTGAGTCATCATCATCATCCGGTTTTGCTTCGGATGTAGAGCCTACCGATCCAAGCATGTATATCATACCTGGGCCATACAGATGGGAGGTCCTCCATAAGAGGACGCAAAACGGTCATATTTCACAGCGGGTGTGGAATACCGAGCATGTACGAAGAATAAAGATGAGGCGTGGGAAGCCGTCTGGGGGGCCACCTACAGGCGCTATCCCAGAGGTCGTCGCAGATTACTTAACGCAGGCCGGATTCATACATGTCGCCCGGATGTGCCACATTCAGGTATGCATTTTACATTGCTTTGTGTTTATGTTATTATTCAATATCATTCGTTAACACGCTCAAATTGCATAATTTATCACAAATTGATGCCCCTTTGATTAGTGCTCTGGTCGAGAGGTGGAGACCAGAGACACACACTTTTCATATGACTCAAGGTGAGATGATGATCACCTTGCAAGATGTGGCAGGCATCTTGGGGTTGCCTACTGACGGGGAAGTCGTCATTGGATCCACTTCTAAGAATTTGCCCGCTGTTTGTGGGGCTGTATTTGGCGTTGTGCCCAACCTGCGTCAACCTCAAATACAATATGTTCGACATTATATGCACGAACATGGAGGCCGGTTGCATCTACCTGGTTCTTCTTGACCAATTCAACAACATTCTTGCAGTGACGATGAGCTGATTCAAGTTGTGCAACGACTTTTGTACCTCTCTCAACAAAATAATGGACCAATCTGCTATATGTGTGCTTTACCAATGCGGTTATGGGCATATTTCTGGCTCCCTTCAAAACCCTGTTGACAGATTCAGCCAAATTCGTTGTCATATGACCGTACCTCCGTCCTTCAATATCGTAGGCACGCGACCACTTTTCCTTAGGGATTGCGTCAATCCACGCAGCAATTTGAGGACTACTTTCACGGAAACTTGCAAGATTCCTCTCAAAATCAACCATGGCGGGAGTATAACCTGCACACATTGGACATGATTGAATTAAACATAAATTATCAATCATAATGGAAATAAATAATTACGCATTCTCTCAATGAGTATACCTAAATTCTTTAAATTCGTTTCAAACCTTCATTCCGAAACTTTTGATTGAAATTGCTTGCAATATGACGAATACAGAAGATGTGATATGCATTTGGCGGCTGCCAATTAGGGTTATTTTCCACAGCAGATATTATGCTTCGGTGTCGATCGGATATCAAACATATATTTGACATGGTAATAACATGAGCACGAATATTAACAAGAAAATAATCCCATGCTTCCAAGGTTTCACCTTCAACAATGGCAAAAGCGATCGGTAAACATTCATCATTGTCATCTTGGGGTGTGGCCACCAATAATTTTCCTTTGTACTTTCCATATAAATGTGTTCCATCAATTTGAATAACAGGTTTAGCAAATCTGAACGCCTCACAACACTGTCTAAATGCCCAAAATATACGGTGGAAAACTTTTTTTCCACTAACTAAGCTCTCCTCGGCATAAAGATAATTTGTTTGTATATGATAAAATGAACCTGGAGAAAAGCGAAGCATGTATTCGCACCACCTTGGCAGTTCCTCCCAATCACCGTACAAAATTGTCATCGCTTTCTGCTTCGCATACCACGCCTTTCTGTAAGAAACTTTAAAGCCATATTTAGCAGTTATCCTTTCTTGCACCAAAGAGATTAACACATATGGTTCTTCCTTAATCATCCTTGCGATGAAGATGACGTAGACTCAATTTAATCAATACGTAAATGTTGACATGTTAGTGAAATAAATAAAAACATACCTATGTCGAGTTCTGCAATTACGTCCGCATCTAGCTGTCTATGTCCTTGAGAAATGTGCTCATTCAAACAATTGTGTTTTCCACCCCATCTCGTAATCTTCCAATTTTCACCAAACACCGGTTTGATCGCCCTAACGCGCCACGGGCAACCTTGATCATATGCACAACATTTTATGGTCAACTTTGCAGGCGTGCTCTCAATTACGATTGCTTCTTGATGCTCCCTAATGAGGTGGTGCTTAAGTGCCATTTGGACATCCTTTTTTGTTGCAAATTCTTGATTGAAAAATAACGCATCACCCAGTTGCCACGGACCTTGAATTGAACCCGATCCTGAAACCGTACCATCAGTGCATGATTCTTGTTCTCTCTGATAACTCCAATCAATGTAGGAATAATGCAGAATTCCTTCCCAAAAAGGAATAACAGCTTCGTCACCTGCAACTGCGGATTATAACTTTTTAAAACAAACTTCTAAATTCAGGTATTAAAGCAATATTCTATTCAGCTATTTATAATTTATTTCAATTACCTTCATGGGGAATACCTAACGGGGCAGACGCGACGTCATTCAACTGCGGCATTTGCGCGACTACTGGTTGATGGAATATTGGGATTTGAGACGCAACCATTTCACGAGGTTCATCTCCTTCTGAAGCACTAGCATCATCCGCCAGAAGACGTTCTTCCATTGCCATATTTTCATCGTCGTCGTCGTCGTCTTCGTCATGCATTACCCAAGTCGGATCATTTTCATCTCCCTCAGAAAAGTTACCAACTGAAGACGCATGAGCGGCAGGCGAAGCTGGAAGACAGGGAGAATTTAAATCAACTGACCTCACCGGTAAGGGAAAATTCTCGGTTGCGGCGATGTCAACATACAACTCCAGAAAATCTATCCTTGATTGCTTGAAAAATTCTTCCATTATCATCTCCACGTCTTCATCGTCAACAACTTTCAAACTAATGTATCTATCACCTTGCCATACCCTTGTCGTGATCTGAGTGATACATTGGTTGTTTTGAAGACTTAACTTCTGCCGAATTCTCTCATGCAGTTCGCCAATGCTTGCGTTGCGTTGGATACGTGTCGGCCTTTTTTCACCTTCAAATATGACACCTCGTCGACCTTCAACCATCCTACCATTGTAATATAACACAACATGAACAGAATCAGAATTTGAGCTCATATTTAAATAGAATAACAAATAAAATTCAAATACGAAATTAAAGATAAAGGAATTTTGGTGAAGAAGAGTGAGAGAAGAGGTGTGAATTGAATGGAGGGGGTGGGGGAATAAATAGAATGACGCCCAAAAGGGGCGTCACATTGTGCATTAGATGTGTCATTTTTTGATAAATAACATTAAATGCGTAATTATTTGATTTAAGTGCATTATTTTAATTTTTTTTGTCGTGTAATGTTATAGAGATTTGTTTTGCCTGTCTTAGTATTTTTTTTGCTACGGGCCCCACAAAATATTATGTGTGTAGGAGATTTTTTTGTATCATATGAAATAATAGATGCAAATCCCTAAAAAGAAATTGTGTAATATTTGTAGGGGTTTGATTTTCTCATGTTAAATGAGAATTCAATTCTCATGTTATAGAGATAAAAAACATGTGAGACCCATTTGTTAGAAAAAATCATATGTAGGACCCATGTCAGCATGAAAATCGAAGGGTGTGTAGGAAAATTTGAATTCTCATGTTAAATGAGAATTATAAAACCCATATTTATATTTGTTATTCTCTCTTATATAGTAATTTTGTCACTACAAGCAAGCTCACGCTTCGCTAATGGCAAATGGAATTTGACAGCTGTGTTTTCTTTTCTTTTTACGAATTGAAATTACATCATTAATTGAGTTTCTTGCTTTGCTGATGATATATAGTTTTTGTTTTTGTTTTTTTGTTCCTTACTTGATTGTTTGTTAGTTTCCAATTTTTCAATGTCAATATAATTATATAGCGACAATGGAATTTCAATTCCCTTTCAGATTTCGCTCTTTTATAAATTGCATTCTATTTAGTGAAATAAAAATAATAAAATTAAAATGAATAATTTATAATTGACGCACTTTTCAAAAACTTTAAAAATAATAATAATAATCCCGCTCAAATAATAATAATAATAATAATGTGTATTTAATTCGATCCATTTAACTAAATGCTTTCACACTCGCTCAGTGTTATAAAACCTGGACCGATCTGGCCGGGTCGACCTGTAAACCAGTGAACCGGTCATATAACCGGTCCGGTTTTCATATTAGACCGACCATGTTACAGAACCGGTGCGACCCGGCCGATTTTCGTAAAAATCGGTGACCCAATCGTTAGAACTGGTGACCCAACCCGGTCTATAAAAAAAGAAAAAGTAATAATTTATTTTCATAAATTAATGTCTTTTTTTTTTTACACTCATACACAAATTGTTTGTTTTCTTTTGAAATATTTGAATGATTTGTAGCTTTTTTTTTTTTTGGTAAGCGATTTGTAGCTTATTAACTTACATAGATTATGTACCTACAACACTAATATTATCTTGATTATGCAATATGCAAGGAATTTTGATTTGATTTATAGTTAGAGATGTCGTTTACTGAACCTGAAACACTAGTATCATAAATATTATATGTTTGATTGATTTTTTGTTGGACAATGATGTGTAATTTATTATTTTCATATTAAAATATTTGAAATTGATATATTTTTTTACAAGTATTTAAGTATATTTATGATTTTTTAATATAAATTATAAATTTATATATACTTACCGGGTCTTGCGGTTGAACCAGTGACCCACTGGTTGAATCGGTGATCCAATGACCCAATACCTTGACCGGATCAATAACCGGGCCGAATTTAATAAGATTGCACTCGCTAGTTATAAAGAATTAAATAGTTCTAGTGTAAGGAATATGAGGGTCCCAACATTGACGGTATGTACAAGGAGCACCCCTTAATTCCAACGACTCAGAGAACATATTTTAAGTGAAATAATGAATTTTTGTCTCTTTTATTATCTCATTGTGTGGTTGGCTACTAGACAAAGACAAATAGAAAGAAAAAAAAAAAAGAAGAAGCAAAAGTTCAAAAACCCGCAGTAGTCTTGATTTGAATCACTTATATTCATTTGCTTTTTTTTTTTTAATCAATCAACCTCTTATTATTTTTCATGCACATCTCTTTTTAATACTGCTAGAAAATTAACTAAATACATACTTATTTTATCCTTCTTAGAAGAAAAATAAAATAAAATGATAAAACAAAAGAAAAATGAGACCAAATATTACAAAAATTTAGAACACTTAATAAAAGACTAGAAGAGAAAATAGTAAAAAAAAAAAAAAAAATCAAATGTGTCAAAGTAAAAAAAAAATGTATAAAAAAAAAAGAAACCAAACGATGGTAACTCAGTTGACGCATAAGACTGAGTAGGTGGTGAGAGCATGTGTTCGATATTCTCTAGTACTATCTTTGGGAGGGGTTCAAAACTTTAATCCTAGAGCCACCCGCCCCTAAACAAGAGATTGTCTCATGGAGCATAAATGTGGTTTATAAAAAAAAATAAGACCAAATATTAAAAAGCACAATAGTGACAAAAAAGACTAAAATTAAAAAAATTGAAAATAGTTCAAATGAAAAAAAAAACACTTAAGACAAAAATCTAGAAGAAAAAATTAAGATAATATATATATATATATATAATAAAAAAATCACAGTTATGAATTTTCAATATATTTAGTTTTAATTTTTTTTTCTTTTTGTCGTTGGCCTGTTTTTTCTTTGTCTTTTGTTAAGAGTTCTAATTTTTCATAATATTTGGTCTTATTTTTAATTTTTATCACTTTATTTTCTTCTTCCAAGAAAGATAGAATATGTATACTTAATTAATTTTCTAATAGTGTTAAAGAGAGGTGTGTGTCGCAACCGGATCGTGATGTGATGACGAAAGAAATTGAATGATTAAAAACAATGGAGTCGCCACCAAGATTTCTTTGGGAAAATATTGGAAAAACCCTTTTATTTGAGAAAGCTGATCTTTGGAATAGAAAATGGATTCGAGAGTCGATTAAGAGTAGGGAAGGTGTTAGCACCCTACACCGTCCGTTTAAAAAAAATGGTTACCTTGTACTAATTATGCAAATTATTGATAAATTTTAAACTATTTATTTCACCCCAAAGAATTAAACAGAAATGAATAAAGTAAAGAAAACTAATTTTTGAAAATTTATTTTTGTGCTTGACGAGAAGGGTCCCGCTCCGACGTATCCCTCGGTACAATAGGGAACTTAAAACTACGTTGTTCTGTAGAAAATGCTTGTGTATTGATTGAATTTAATTTTTAAAAATAATTTTAAAGAAAATCATTGGAAAGTTTAGGCTTTGATAATTTGTATTGATTTCAAAAAAAATTATTTTTATTAGTATAAATTTTATAATTAATTTTTAATCACCAAGTCGTCACGACTAAAATGATTCAAAAGAGTATTAGATTAACAAGTTTTTTTTTTTATTTTTGGAGATACATGAGAAAATAAAAAACAAAACAAAAAACAAACTTGGCAAACCTGGGGTAGGCTACCCCGCTCTGATCATTATGGACTAGTAAACTACATCTCATCGGTGGATTAGTAAACGTCTGCAGTTCCCCTTCAAGCATGCTATGATTTTTCGCAAGCCAATCAGCAACTTGGCTACCTTCTCTCAGAACATGTTCAACTCGGACCAACCAAGGCCAACTAAGAAGTTCCTTAATTTTTTGAACTAAAAGTAACAAAGGATGCCCTTCTTCACAATTCTGAAACAATTGCAAAGCATCTGTAGAGTCTCCTTCAAGATAAATATTTTTGTAACCACTCTCCCAAGCCAACTGAAGACCCATATCAGCACCCCAGAGTTCAGCCCGAAGAACAGTACATTCGACGTTATTGTTTTTATTATAAATTTTACAGTAAATTTTGAATCACCAAGTCGTCACGTTTAAAATGATTCAAAAGATTATATGATTAACAAGCTGTCTCAACTTAGTTAATCGTTTTAAAAATATATTTCACATTATTATTTTTTATTTATAAATTTTATAATAAATCTTGAATCACCAAGCCGTCACGGCTAAAATGATTCAAAAGATTACAGGATTAACAAGATGTCTCGACTTAACTAATCCTTTTAAAAAATAAAATTCTTTTTTATTTATTATTATTATTATTATAACGTACAACGAAATGAATTGAGGAAAAGGCTACGTTGCAATGTGAGTACACTGAGACAAAAAACCAAATGACATAAATATATTATATTAAATTATTCCTATAAGTAAGAATCAAAAAGATGATGTCAGCATTGTAATCTTAAAAAAAATGGTCAAAACGAATTGATACGACACGAATTCGACACGACACGAATTTTTTTAAAATCTTCAATACTGACACAACACGAATTTTTTGTGGGTTGACATGACACGAATAACACGCAAAATAAGGGTCAAAACGGTAATCTATGTAGCACCGATACTGACACGGGACACGTGACACGATACGACACGACACTCCGATACGTTAATTCTAAAAAATGTTAGATTTCGACACGTTAGGACACGTTTTGATATTAAATAATATTTTTAATTTATGTAGTGTATATTATATTTAATATTCAATAATTTAACAAAAAATGAATATAAACTTGTAATATTCATAAATTTTGCAAAAAAACATAAGACATCCCAAATATTTATATTAAACTCAATAAAATGGTAATCGTAATCCAATGAATCTAATAGTTGGAACTAAAAACTCAACGCAACACAACCTTTAAATGTTTTTTTCAATTTCTATAACGGGTGTTGAAGTGTCGGGGAGTGTCGGAGTGTCCGAGAGTGTCGGGAAGTGTCGGACACGACACGTCAGAGTTTTTGAAGTGTCGGTGCTTCATAGACGGTAATTGACAATTTTTTTTTTAAAAAAAGGATCGAAATTAAAAAAAATTTAAAAAATTAAAAATTAAAAATTAAAAATTAAAAATTAAAAAAAAAATAATTTAAAAAAATACGGATCAACACGAACATGACACGAATTTTTTACGTGTCATTTTTCCCAACACGAACACGACACAAATTTTTTTGCGGGTCAGCCCGAACACGAATTTTCGTGTCGTGTCGCGGGTTGACCCGCGTGTCAAAACCTATATTGACACCTGTTATGGACCCATAAAAAAGGTCCATTAAATGATAGGCCCAACAAGGGCCCATCCAAGATCTAAGTAAGCATTCACTCAAATAGATAACCATCAAGGATATTTATCCGACAACACAGCGATAGCTCAGCAAATAGGCTGGGCCCCAATCAGAGGCACCAAAGGCTATATTTATTTTCATCTTTGTATGATTATGATCCCTATATTTAATGTAAAAGCATTAAATATGAAAAATTATAACTAGTGAGAATAAATATAAAGTATTAAATATAAAAAATCATAATCATACAAAGATAAAAATAAATATAACCGTTGGATCAACATAGTCGATCTAATGGTGAAATTAATTGGTTATAACATTAGTAGTAATCCTAATTAGTTGTTACAATATCCTATCCTAAAATTAAATTGAAAAATTTAAATTTTAAGAGAAGGTTATTTTCATATTTTTACATCATAATTTAAAGGTGGACACTTACCTCCTTCTTATGCACCTCGGGCCTCCGTGACGGGGTGCCATGTAGACAACCTATAGAGTCTCGTCAGCCAGGTTGGCGCATGTCAATTGAGTGCCGTCAATTCTTCTTGACGCGTCCATGTGAGTCATTTCCCTTCTATCCCGTCACATACCATGCACAACACACCCGCACAGTCTTGCTTCGCGAAAAGGTCGTTAGTTCGTGATTTTAGCTACTTTATTAATTATTGTTGTCAGTTTCGGGAAATGTATATTCCGGAAAAACACCATTTTAAAGTTTTTGGACAAAAAAATTACCCGGTTAAAGTTGATTGGATAAATTTTTCCAAAGTAATACAGTCAAACATGTCACCTATGCTGACGGGACTAGTGCCGTCGCTGATACTGACGGGACTCGTGCCACGTCAGCTCCACGTAGGCAGTCCAATTACCGTAAAACTTCGGAAGACCATAACTTGTGACTCGAGTATCCAAATCAGATGATTTTTTTTTTGATTTCACATAAATTTTGAGATCTACGCAATGACACCTTATTTGACATGTTTTATCTCCCACAAACATAGTTTAAAGATCTTATGGATAAACACTCTTGTGATTGTGGTACAATTGTTATAAATTCAAACTATGTTTGTGGGAGGTAAAATATATCAAATGAAAAGTCATTGCGTATATCTCAAAAAGTTATGTGAAATCAAAAAAAAAATCATCTGATTTGGATACCCGAGTCACAAGTTATGGTCTTCCAAAGTTTTACGGTAATTGGACTGCCTACGTGGCGCTGACGTGATAAGAATCCAGTCAGTATCAGTGACGGGACTAACGGGATTAGTCTCGTCAGTATGGGTGACATGTTTGATTATATTATTTTGGAAAAACTTATCCAATCAATTTTAACTGGGTAATTCTTTTGTCCACAAACTTTAAAATGGTGCTTTAGGCGTGTATATTCATTGGAATTCATTTTATTTTTATTTATTTTTGTTCTCATTTTTCTTTGGGAAGACCATTGGCAATTTGGCATTGCTGATGCTACCAAACGACGTTGCTACTATTTTAATTTGAAGAAGATCATCATTCTTTGCGAGTCCACTTCCCCTTACAGTTAATTTGCCTTTGGAGCTGATTTCTTCCTTTTCTTAATTATTTTTAAATTTTTCTAATATTGTTTAATTTATTTTAAAATATATGTGATTGCAATGAACCTTTTTTTTTTTTCAACAAATTCATATATATTTTAAGAGTAAAGTGTGTGTTATTTAAAAAGATGTAAAATTATGTCATTTTAAGAGAGAGAAAGAGATAGATAAAGGAGGAGAGAGTTGACAAAAAAATAAATGTGTGGGTCCCACTTCTTTATGAGAGTATAAAGATATAAGTTGTGTCATTTAAAATGATAAATATTTTTCTCATATTTTAATAAATGTATACAGTAAATTCATATATATTTTATAAATATATTTTCAACAAAATCTCTCACTACTCTCTTTCTTTGAAAAGGTCATCTCGTGTGCTTGCAGAGTGTGGACCCGTACCCCCGTGCGCTAGCTTCGTTTGCGAGGAAAGTGACAAAACAATACGTTTGGAAAAAAAAAATTATCAGACTGCCATGTCAATTGTAAATTTTATTAAAATATCATGCGGCATAATTCGCTACACAATATAGTAAATTATGGATGCAAGTAATTCGTTATACAGTATAGCAAAATATGTCACATCAGGACACACAGAACCAAAAATGCCTCATGTCAAATTTTGAAAAATTTGTTACATAGGGTAGCGAATTTCTCAAAATTTGACATGTGGCATTTTTGGTTCTGATATGTCATATTTCGTTACACTCTGTAGCGAATTACTTGCATGCATAATTCGCTATATTGTGTAACGAATTATGCTGCGTGGTATTTTAGTAAAATTTACTATTTACATGACAGTTTGATAAATTTTTTGTCCAAACGTGATAAAATGGTCACCGTCCCTCCTTTGCATGTCTCATTGTCTCCCACATAGCCTCACTTTGTGTTGCTAACAAAATAGGTACAAGCAAATTAAACATTACGAGTCATCAGTTAAAAATAAATTATGCAAAGTTAATAACAACAGTAATTTTTAAATAATTCAAAAACTATTTACATTATCTCAATCCTAATTACTTAATTTTCCAACTTGGTTTCTACATTAAGTCACTTAATTAAATAATATACATATTATGTAAAACACAAATTAAAATTAAAAATATATTATATTTTAATTATTTCATTACAATTATGCTTAATATTTCATTAAAACATTACGTATAATTAATTTTTAATAATTACATTAATTATTACATTAAATATTTAACTAAATTTGGTTCTTTGTCACTGATTTTTTAATAAAATATTATAAATATTTAATTACATCACTAATTATAATTTCTGTTTAATAATTTTATTAACAATTCTATAGTGTACTAAGTAGGTTTTTTTCTTTAGCTTTCATAACTTATAATTTCTAAATTAATCTGTTTATGTTTTTTTTTCTTAACGTTTCACTAACAATTAATCTGCTCACCCAAAAAAAGAGAGACCTAAATAAACAATTAGTGATCTAAAAGGGTATCAATAATTCTAAGGCTAATAATTGTATTTATAAAAAATAATGTAAACACTAATTATAAAAAAAAACCCTAAAAGAATATTACAGTTTCAATAATTAAAACAGCAATTACAAATTCATTAATTTACTAATAAATTTCATTACTACAGTTATACTAACATCAACACCAAGGTAATTAAAATACTTTTTATTACTATTTCATAATTAAAGTATATAAATTAATGTATTGAATTGGTTTCTTTCGTATAATTGTAGGATGAAATTTATTTAATAACAATTATGCTGTAATTTATTTACCAATTCAATACATTTATTAAAATATATATGAATTTGTTGGGAAAAAAAAAGTTCATTGCAATCACATATATTTTAAAATAAATTAAACAATATTAGAAAAATGTAAAAATAATTAAGGAAAGGAAGAAATCAGCAGCAAAGGCAAACTGTGAGGGGAAGTGGACTCGCAAAGCATGATGATCTTCTTCAAATTAAAATAGTAGCAACGTCGTTTGGTAGCATCAGCAATGCCAAATTGCCAATGGTCTTCCCAAAGAAAAATAAGAACAAAAATAAATAAAAATAAATGTAAATTAAAAGTACAATTAGAGTACATTATGCACATATGTAACTCTTGATTAAAAGTACAATGGTCTTCCCAATCCCAAGGTAAAAAATATGGAAAGGAAAATACTAACATATTCATTTAAAAAAAATAATAATTGAATATCTCCTATAAGTTAACGCGTCGCCTGAAGATACTTATTAAACAGAAATATCAAAAAGGGCAGCTCACAAGTCACAAGACAACAGCCAAAAAGGGGAAATATTTTCTATGCTACAGGATCACCTAATGATTTGGTGTTCCCTCTCACAATACTAATTTTTTCTTTCCCTTTTTACCCCTGCTATTTTTCTTCTTTTCCAATTTTATCCTCCCATTTATACTAAGGGATCACCTAAAAAATGGTGGTCCCGCCCCACAATAAATTCTCTCCAAAAAAAGGATACGGAGACTTGAGTCTTCTTTATGAAAAGCATAAAAATTGGTTCAATGATTCTTCAATGGGGACCAGCAATTAGGTGATCTACTCATTTATTTGTAATTGTATAATGAACAAAAAAAAAATAAAAAAATTATGTAAACCTACAAAAAAAAATTATGTCTAAATAATAATAATTTTATTGTAATAATACAGATGCTTTATTTACACACTGAGATTAGGGGTGGCAAATCGTGTTCGTGGGTCGGGTTCGGGTCGACCTGTGTCTGACACGAACACGAATAGATTCAACCCGAACACGATCCGATTAATTATTAGTGTCAAAATTCTCAACCCGAACATGACCCACTTCTTCTGCGGGTTGACACGACACGACCCGAAAAATCTTATAATATAAGTGTGATTCGTTTATTACACGACTCGTCCCAAAAAAACACCAAATCTGATTGCAATATAACAAAAAAAAAAATCTTCAATAAAAAGAAACCTAGAGTGTATATTTTTTTTTAATATCATTCAATAAAATTACCATAATAACCTTGAAAAAATAAAAAAAAAATTTATTTGCGGGTCAGAGCGGTTTCACGGGTTGACCCGTGACCCGACACGAATATTTTCGTGTTATATTTTTTCAACCCGAACACGACCCATTTATTAAACGGGTTGACCCGAACACGAAAATTTCGTGTCGGTATTTACCACACTGAGATGTCACCCACAAAAGTTAGAGAAATGTCCGTTTCAGCCCTTGTTTCTTTATTAATATTGCATCATTGCATGACCATTTTAGTTCTCTTATATATCACTTGAAAAGTAAGCTTGCCTTTGCAAATTAAATTGTGTTAGTGGAGTTTAATTGTCATATGCTATAGAACAAATGTGTGACCCGGAAACAGGCAACCTGATAAGCTCTTGAAAAACTAGATAGAGAATATAATTTGGAAGAAGAATGCCATGTGAAATACAAAATTATTATATATGTTCATTTCATATGTATTATTTGTGGCAGATTGTAATAATGCTTTCAATTATTAGTCTCAGCTGTATAATTAATGTAACCACATAGCGTCTGACACTGGACCAGGCAACTCGCAACTTTCCATCTTTATCATTTTATTTTAGAAGAAGGCCAACTAATAATTAAATGGAAAGTATTAGTTCTCACTAACTCAGTAATTGGGTTCGGTTTTACCATAATCGATTACAGTGCATAAGATAGTGGTTCTATTATGTAAATTTTTCTTGAACGAGCCAAATATTTATTAGTTACAATTAATTATATTTTGGGAAAAGTGTGTGTCATCCCATATATTTTATATCAAAAGCAATGCTATTAAACTCGGCCAGGTTATTGACCCGGTCGAGATACTGGGTCACTGGTTCAACCGCATGACCCGGTAAGTATATGTAAATCTATAATTTATATTTAAAAAACTATAAATATACTTAAATATTTGTAAAAAGATGATACCAATTTCAAATATTTTAACATGAAAATAATAAATTATATATCATTGTTCAACAAAAGATCAGTCAAACATAATATTTGTGACACTGG
>JAVKPL010012931.1:0-7500 GCA_032173675.1 Gastrolobium villosum | reverse complement strand
CATAAATTTTGCACAAAAACATAAGATATCTCAAATATTTGTATTAAACTCAATAGAATAGTAATCGTAATATAACGAATCTAATAGTTGGAACTAAAAACTAAACGCAACGCAACCTTTAAATTTTTTTTGAATTTCTATAATGCGTATTAGAGTGTCGGGGAGTGTCGGAGTGTCCGAGAGTGTCGGGAAGTGTCGGACACGACACGTCAGGATTTTTGAAGTGTCGGTGCTTCATAGGTTTCACGTGTCTCAGCTTCGGAAGTACGTGGCGGATCCTTCGCACGTGGTGCAACCGGATGATGTGGAGGTTCGGGAGAACTTAAAGACTCCTGTCGGACTACTCAAGATTCTCGATCGTGGCAAGAAGCAGTTGAGGAGTAAGATCATTCCGATGGTCAAAGTGCAATGGTCAGGAAGAACTCCTGAGGAGTGTACCTGGGAGCGAGAGGACGAGCTTCTCCGGCAGTATCCAGAGTTTCGAGACAGGTATATTCTTCTGATTTTGAGGACAAAATCCTTAAAAAGGTGGGGTGAATGTAAGAACCCACACCGCTAATTAAGATAATTAATGAATTAATTGTGATAATTAGGAAATAATTCCATAATTGACCCTAATAATTATTATGAGGCTTTAATAATTATAATTAGTGGGTAAGAATGCTGAAAGTCGCTTTTCGGAAGAAAAGTGCAGATACCGGTTCTGCTAGTCGGTATAAATGCGTACCGAAAAAGTATCCCGGAAAATTATTATAAGTGCATGATAATTACTAGAATAATATGTAGGACTTGTAAAACGAGTTTCAAGTCAAAATAATGAAATCTGATGCCAGAACTGATACTGGCTATGGAAAAGCGCGTACCGGAAAGGTGCTCAGAAAAATAATATAAAAATATGATAATTCTTGTAAAATCGAGTAGGTTAAGATTCCAAAGTTTGGGATTAAAATGCTAAGTGTAGCAATTAAAGCTAATACTGTGTGTTTTAATGTCTTGGCTATAAATATGCCTATTATGGGCACAAAACCCTAGGCATCAAATTCTCTTACGTGAGTGCAGCTGGTGGCTGCTACCTTTGGCCTTCTCCACCCTTGTGTGGCTTCCCTTGTAGCCTTTCTTCTCTTTTCTTCACATTAACACCTTGGGTGTGTGCATTAAAGCTTTGGGAAACACTAGAGAGTTGCATTTCTGAGTTGTGAAGGGTGTGTGAGGGAGTGAGTTTCTGACCTTGGGTTTGGAAGGAGTTTGAACCTTTGACTTGGCATTTGTGGTGCCAAGGAGTCATCTTTTGGTGAAAGAACCAACCTTTGTGAAGGTATTTTCGTTTGGTGTGAAGTCAGAGCCTAGGGAGCTGGTTGTTAGCTCCAAGAGCACCTCCATTTTCTGTTTCAAGCCTTTGGTGAGTTATACCAACCTTGATCATGTGTTTTTATGGGTTAAAGGTGTTATCTTTGCATGTAAATGGGTTATGTAAGTAACCAACTGTAATGTTAACAAAAGTGGGTCTAAAAATGCATGCTTTAACGTGTTGAAGTGTTAAAAATGGAACCTTGGAAGGATATCTTCGCGAAATGCAGAAACTGCATTCTGTCGCGAAATATCCAGATATTTCGAGTGAGATATCCAGATATTGGATATCCTGATATCTCGAGTGAGATATCCGGATATTGGATATCCTGATATCTCGAGTGAGATATCCGGATATTGGATATCCTGATATTCGGATCCGGATATTGGATATCCTGATATTTCGAGTGAGATATCCGGATATGGGATATCCTGATATTTCTAGTACGATATCCTGATACGGGATATCCTGATATTTCCATATGAGATATCCGGATATTCTGGGATTTCGAAGAGCAGTAGCTTTACTGTGCATACAGTAAGCAATTGGGGGGTTTGTGGACCCTAGATTAAGGAAGTTAGGCTTCTGTAATTAATGAACTAAGTCAGAATCAAGTGATTAAGGGCTTATGGCTTTGTATGGAGCCTTAAGACGTAAAACGTAAAGGAAAGGCGTTGTCTTTTAGTTGTATGCTTGAGATGCATAATTATTGATATAATATTGGTCTATAACAGATTGTGATTCTGCTGTGTTTGGGCTGTGAGCTTGTGGACTCTTGGCTTGGGTGTTAGCTTGTAAGGTAAGCTTTCGTGTCCTCGGTTTAGCCATGTTGTGGTTCCACCATGTTCGGGGACATGGTATATGCATGTTGTGTTACATGCTTTTGAAAATATGAAATGTTGATTGAACTTTACATGTAATGGCTTTTAATATGCATGTGTTGTTCCATCTGGACGGTAAGCCTGAGTATGTGGCGTCATACAATACGGTGATCCGGGGTGGATGCAAGTGGCGTCTTGTATATGTAGGAGATAGACGTATGTCATTTCTCTAGCCAGTAGAATAGTATTGACACACATGACATGATTATCTGCTGCATTGCATTATTTTAGAACTGATGTTGATGAACTGCTTTTAAACTTATATGCACATGTTGAGCTTGGGGTGGAAGATCCTTGATGCTTTTTTCTTGAAATCTCACCCCACGTTTGGGGAATGCTTATTTCAGGTTCATGTTGATGTCTCTGGTGGCAAGGCCAGAGCATGATTGATGGTTATTATTATGACTGCTTTGTTGATAGCATGACTGGACTGGATGCTGTTTATGTTTTCTTATTATTGTATTGTTAATGTTGAGACATGTGTTTGCCTTATTTGTGTGAGCATGGGGTTTGTCCATGTCACTTTATGTTAGTACTTTGAGCTGAGTTGTATAAACTGATTAGTTGGTCCGGTCTACGTGTTGTAGTTCCGTGACTAGAGACTTATGCTTATGTTTTTTAATTAATGAGGTATTTTAGTTAGCTGTTTTATTGCAATTACATACAGGAAATGTTTTTATTAACTGTTAATAAGCAAGTTGGTAATGAAAATGGCATCGTAATTGAAAAGAAAAAGATATTCCGCATTTTTTTAATTAAGCGCAGCTTAATACGATAGTATGATAACATTACCGGATATATACGGGGTGTTACACACTGGAAATGACTTTCTGAACATTTCCCCAAAGATGCCATCATCCTTGTATCTATCATAATTCAACAATTAACATTAAGTTTAGGAATTTTTTTATAAAAGAACAATGTGGCTATAAAGTTGTGTTCATGAAATAATCTACTGTTTAAATGTAAATAATAAAAAGCTAAAGAGAACAAAAAGAATAGCATGGTGCCCTATTTTATTGTTCAAATATATATATATATATATATATATATATATATATATATAATAATGTTCAAAGTAAAACATGGAAGATTGGATAAATATATGATCAGATAAAGGTGAGATAATAAAATCACAATACGAAAGAGGCGGATCAAAAGTACTTATTCACACCCTAAATTTAAAAAAACCACGTCATATTTTTTGCATAAAAACAATACAGTGACAGATTCTGAAAACGAAGAGCAAGGATTCAACAACAATATCACAGGGATCTAGATTCTACACCAATGAATCAGCACTTACATTAACAAGCACTGAGGAAAAGAGCAAAGACAGACAGTAAATTAGTTCAACTTGTAGAAAAAGAAAACGGCAAAGTGCGTGTGAATCAAAATACTCTTTTAGGGCTCGAGATTGGCGCGGCAGAGAGGGCATGCAAGTGGTGTGAGAAGAGAAGCAAGCCATTTGTGAATGCAGTGACGTCGGTGGAACACATGATCGCAATGTGGAATCAAACGAAGGACTTAAGTATCGATCGTTGAACTCATCCAAACATATATATTACGCACTCAACCGTGTTCCAACAGTTCCTTGCTTGAGTCTCCGAGAAATGTAGGGTTGGGAAACGGTTAATGACGTCAGGGTGGAGGCCTTCAGGATGGAGGAGTAAAACGTAGTAGAAGCCAACGAGGCAGAGAGTGGTGGTAAGCGCAACTATGATCAAGGGCAATGACGACTCGTCGGATTGTTCACCGGCGGCGGCAGAGGGAATGCTGCAGTTGCCAAGAGAGAGGAGGAAAAAGAAGCAGATGATGATTTTTTCCATGGAAGAAAGAGGAGGAGAAGATCGAGATGCTGTTTATGATCTTTGCCTTCTTCATCGTTACGCCGCGCTTTAATTGTGTTTTATTTTAAGGATGGATGGAGGCCAGCCAGTACTAGTACTCCTGCTACTCGATCAGGAAGAAGAGTAAGAGAAACAAGTTGTATTACATTTCCTCGTGGGTTACATTCATTTATTACTATTTATTACTATTTCATAAATATTATTTATTGATTATTTTAATAATCTTAGTGTTTATGTTATTTAAACCGTAATAATAAAGTTTATTTAGCAAATTAATGAATTTGTAATTTGTGTTTTAATTATTGAAACTCTAATATATTATAAATGCCTGTTTTAATTATTTTATAAATTCAATTATTTTATAAATATAATTACTGTTCTAATATTTAGTAATATAATTTTTTTAATTATTTTATAACTTCAATTAGCCTTTAGAATTATTGAAGCCTTAGATCCATTCATTTTTTTATTTAGGGTATCCACTAATTTTAATTGTTTTATCAATTTTGTTTTAATTAATTTAGTAATTATAAGTTATGAAACCTTAAAAAAAAACCTACTTAGTTAAATAGATTAATTGTTAGTGGAATTATTAAACAGTAATTATACTTATTGATTTAATTAAACATTAATCATAATTGTACATGTAATTTGTGAAAGTAATTAAAGAAAGAGAGACAAAAGCTAAAGTATCACTTATTATAAAATCACCTACTCATAAAAACCCCTAAAGTCAATGAATTTGTATCATGCATGAGTTGAAACCGTCATTCTTGTTGACGGGTTTGAAAAAAATAATAATAACTCACGTTGGACGCACTCAACTCGTCATCTAACTTGACGGGACTGTATGAGGTGACATGGTCGCCCCATGCATTGTGATTTATTTTAAAATATATGTGATTGCAATGAATTTTTTTTCCCAACAAATTCATATATATTTTAATAAATGTATACAGTAAACTCATATATATTTTAATAAATGTATTGAATTGGTAAATAAATTACAGCATAATTGTTATTAAATAAATTTCATTCTACAATTTATTGTTGGATAAGATAAGAAAATATAAGAAAAGATGTGTTGGGTGTGGGCAAATTGTGTTATCATAGTTTGAATGGTAAAGTTTTCTATTGAAATCGTGTGTAAAATTATTATCCATCAAAAAAAATTTACCAACTACTTTTTTATTTTACTCCTACAAAACATAGCTAAATTATTTTTCTCACCCCACTCTCTTGGACAATTTTTTTTTTCCTCCAACCAAACACCCCTTCTCTCTTTCCCTTGGTGGCTTTACGCTACGGACCACTCTTCTCCTATTCACAAAGATTGGAACTATTTGCTTCTCTCTTACCTTATGGTAAGGTAATTGTTTACCAAACTAATAATAAAGTTTTTCAGATAGAAATAGTTAAGTCTAGATCTTTTTATCTTTATTCTTGTCTGCTAGACACTCAGATTGTGTACGTAGATGTTTTCAAACATTTAAGTCCCCTTAATGATAGCTTCCAACTCCATGAGAATCATTTCTAATTTTAATCAGAACTGCACTCAGTTGAGACTTTTTTTTTTTTTCTCTTCACATCCTACCGCTTTAGGATAAATACGTAGCTACTCCTGAGAGTGCTACTAACCACTTCAATCATTCAATGTGGATGGTAATTCTTACCCTTTACTAATTTTCTTTTTCACATATTAATACTAAAGATAAAGTAAAGAAAAACTAATAATAATAATAATAATAGCAAAATTGGGGTCTTTTTGTACTTTTACCATCATCTCAGTAAATGTGGTTAAACCAATGTACTTAAACGCCATATTTTTTGTAGTGATTGGCCTCTCTACCAACTTGATATTAAGAATGCTTTTCTCTATAGTGATCTTGAGGAGGAAACTTATATGGAGCAACCTCCTGGATTTGTTGCTTAGGGGGAGTCAGGTCTTGTTTGTCATCTTCGTACGTCTCTATATGGTCTCAAGCAATCTCCAAGAGCTTGGTTTGGTGAATTTAGCAGTGTTGTTCAACAATTTGGCATGACTCGGAGTGAAGCTGATCATTCTCTCTTTTATTGTCATTCAGCTTCTGGATCTATTTACCTGGTGGTATATGTGGATGATATTGTCATCACAGGTAGTGATAGGCATGGGATCACTCAGTTGAAACAACATTTATGTCACCATTTTCAGACTAAGATCTTGGAAAACTTCGATATTTCTTGGGAATCGAGGTGGCACAATCTAAAGATGGAGTTGTGATATCTCAGAGGAAATATGCTCTGGATATTCTTGAAGAAATTGCTTTGTTAAATTCTAAGTCTGTTGTATAATCCCTATCTTTATTGAATATTAAGTCTGACCAAATCAGGGGGAGCATTTTCCAGATCCTAAGCAGTATAAAAGATTGTTGGAAAATTGAACTACCTCATAGTCATTCAGCCTGATATTTCATTTGCAGTTAGTGTGGTCAGTTAATTTCTTAATTCTCCATGTCAAGAACATTGGAATAACCACCGAAAAGATTTAATAGTCCCAATATCTTCCTAATAACCACTGAAAAGACATGCATGTGATAAAATTAAAGGGCCAACCTTGAATTCTTGATTATTTACCAAAAAAAGAAAATATGATACCTCAGTGCATTCATCATAAACTACATCAATAGAATACTTAGCAAAACTCGAGTAATTTTCACGTACAAACTACCCGGATATTAAAATCTTTTGTAGCCATTGGAATGATCTCTGATCCAAAATCATTTGCATTAGGATAACAGTCCCTGAAAATTTGTCATCAAAGAAAAATGAAAAACAGACATATGTTCATCCAAAGCTTTCTATATTTGAAACCATAACCCATGAAATGACATCAGAATTACCACAAACACCAGCAACAACCTCTAGCTTTTTTCTTTGTTTTCTCATCAGCCATGGTCACGATCTTCAGCACCACTTTCTACGCACACATGGGTCAAAGTCCAGATACAAAGTAGAGTGATAAGAAGGGAGATAAATATAAGATATTACCTGAGCAACCCAAATAAGATAGATTTTCATGTTTATAGAAGAAATTTTAAGAAGCAGAAAAAGAGTGCAATTATCCAAGTAGACTAGAGTCTCACTATCCTCCTAAACGACAAAAAGGAGAGAAAAAAAAAGACAGCAAAAAATAAGAAACGCAATTGTGCAATAGATCTCTCCAACCCTCTACATATTTGATAGAATAAATGATGCAGAGTTGCAGGTGGAATTGGGCAAGGTATAACATAAGCAATCACCCTAGAGTTCACAACGAATTTTGAAAAATATTATATTTGCGAAATATAATATTCTTGGTACATAACTAATAAATTTCATTGCATTTGGTCTAGATTTCTCTTGCTAGCAAGACCCAACCTAACCGAAGCAGGTTAATAACAAA
>JAVKPL010012930.1:0-67218 GCA_032173675.1 Gastrolobium villosum | reverse complement strand
AAAATTCAGCACTTAAGACATTCAAAAATTCATTTCGCAAACGTTTTCCCAAAACAGCCACTGTTCATAAAAGATCAAAGCAAAATAGAAGATGATAAAGTCTACAGTCATCCAAGGGTACCAAAATATTAAGCATTACAGTCATCCAATCAATCAAACAGTAACAGTGAAAGTCCATGCATCAGCAAGCAACAGCAAACATCACTCCTTCAAATGCTTTTATGTCCTCCTGCCATTTAGGAAAATAGCAGCCCCGAAGGGGTGAGAATAATCCCAGTAGTGTGGCAACAAAACCAATAATATAACAGTATTAACTAGGCACAAAATCATAAACAGTCACTTCAACATATCCTTGTTCCTTTTCCTTTTTCCTTTTCATCATATACATATATATTGCGTATATAATGCCTTTCCTTTGCGCTTTTAGCACCGTCGTGCGCGCACTTCACAGTGGACATCTTATACATGGCACCTGAGCTCGGTGGATTCCAACTGTGGGCCTATGCGGACTGATGCCAAGTGTCCCATACCCTGGTACCTTAGGGATGCCTATATGATGCTTGCTCAAACACATGGTCCTGTACATAACTATTCTAAAATGCAAGGCTTATATGATCTTGGTACATGCATGCCATGCTATGCTTTCACACACAAAGCGTAAAAATAAATGCGGTATGATGTAAGGTGCATGCTTATATACTTGTCATATACGTTATGCTGCCACATAACAACTTTACCTCATCATCATATTGCCATCACGGCACATTCTTGGCAGTTTACTTTCATCATAAGGAACATAATACTTTTACGGAGTATGGAGCATCATGTCACAACTTTATACCAGTAGTCAATAGTCACATTAGGTAATATCGCCTGACACTTACCTTGTGCGCTTTAAATAATACCAAACAGCAGCGAACTATGCTACGTTTCTCACTTCTTATGCGCACCTAAATCAATTACAATCAATCATTTACAGCGACGTTTTTACAGCAGAAACAGTGAGCATACAGCAACGTTTTTACAGCAGAAATAGTGAGCATACAACAGCGTTTTACAGCAGCAAACAGTGAGCATACAGCAGCGTTTTACAGCAGAAAACAGTGACGTTTGTTCTTAAAACAGTGAGCAGTGACAGTGTTGTTTTACAGCAGAAAACAGTAACACCTTACAACAGCAAGCAGTGACCATTTTCAAACAGAACAGTGGCATCAAAGAAACAGTGGCATTTGAACGTTAAAACAGTGGCATAAGTAGTGGTATTTGCACATCAAAATAGTGGCATGAATGGTAGCATTTGAACATCAAAACAGTGGCATAAATAGTGATTTTTGAACATCAAAACAGTGGCATAAATAGTGATTTTTGAACATCAAAACAGTGGCATAAATAGTGATTTTTGAACATCAAGATGGTGATCATTTTATGCAGAAACAGTGGCACATTAAGTACTAAAACAGTGAGCATTTTTGTGCAGAAACAGTGGCATGTGAGGCACTAAAACAGTGAGCATTTTGTGCAGAAACAGTGGCATGTGAGGCACTAAAACAGTGAGCATTTTGTGCAGAAACAGTGGCATCAAAATGGTGATCCTTTCAAACAGATACAGTGGTATGTTTATCCTTAAAACAGTGGCACTTTCATACATAAACAGTGGCATCAACTCAAGCATAACAAGAAGGCTTTCATTCCATAACTAAAGCATACAAGTCATCATCAAATAGCTCCACCCTTATATCTTTATCATGCTCAATCAAGAATCCAAAACAAAACAGAATCAAGGAGGCATCTCATGCACACACATGGTTACACAAAATGAAAGATGTCTAAGTTCTAAGCTTACCTCTTGAAGCACACCCTAGTTGATCAAAGATTGCACACCACACCTTCTAACTTTACTAAACAACAAGTTCACCCTTCCTATAGGATGGTCTATGCGCACACAATGGTGAGGAGAACACTTTGGGCAGACTCCAAAGGTGAGGAACTCGGCTGGACAGTGAGGGAAAAGAGAGGAAAAAGCTTGCACTTACTTGGTGTTTAGGCCACGGTTTGAGAGTGTGAGGGAAGATGAGTTACCAAGGTTTTTCTTTCTCCAAGAGCTCTTGTATTCACGGCTAAAAAGTGAGGGAAGAGGAAGGAAGTTGGCTGAATATGCAAAGTGAGGACAGCCCCCCCTTTGTGCGCACAAGTTTAAAGAGGAGGGAGGAAAGGTTGGACTGATGAAGCATCATGACAATTCTGATTTCTTGTGGAAGTGGGGCTGCAAGTTTGGTCAAAACAAGCAAGGAGCTTGCTTCTTGCACACTCTAGGCGCATGCAAGGAGGTGGAAGGGAGAAGTTGCCACCTTGTGCACATGCAAGGTTGGTCTCTTGGTCAACAAGCTATGCAGATTTTGTGTCATAAAAATCTGATTTGAGACCTCCCTTGTGCGCCCATGATGAGGAGTATGCAGCCCAAAAGAAGGCTAAGGAGTACAAGTGTCTTCCATGCAATGAAGTTGAAGTCAAATGGTGCACATGCTAAGAGTGAGGTGGCGGTCATGCAAGGTTGAGTTGGAAGATTTTCTAAGGCTTTCCTACCTTCCTATGCGCATGAATGAGTGGGAAAGGATACATCTTGCCATGTGGAAGTTCCTTGATACACAAGACAACCTTGAAGGACAAAGCTTAAGGGAGATAAGAGTGGATACAACCTTGGGCTGAACTAGATTGATCCAAGGACCATTTGGGCCATCGGCCACCACAAGAAAAACCCAACAACACAAGTCTAAAGGTGACAAGTCCACACACTAGCCCACTTCCCAAGCCCTTTAAACACCAAAGCCTTATAACACACAATCAAATTACTCATATGATTTTAATGAAAGTTCACATGCCTACATATGTACTCTCCTATCATTTAATTTAAATACTTCACTAACTTACTTTAGTCCCATCCTAGGGTAAAGGTCATGTAATTCGCAAGCCACCACACATGAACCAACCATTCGAATTCTACACATGCATCTATATCATTATACACTTATGTATTTTACTAATTATGTGGGATGTTACACTCTCCCCACCAAATAGGAATTTTGTCCGCAAAATAAACTTACTTAAGAGCTAAACAGTTCTGGATAGCGATTCTGCATGTCGTCCTCGCGCTCCCAAGTGGCTTCAAATGCCGATTTGTTGTTCCACAAAACTTTCACCAAAGGAATCTCTTTAGAACGAAGTCGCTTGACGGATATTTCAAGAATTTGGAACGGTTGCACTTGATACGTCAGGTCTTCCTTTAATTCCACTTCTTCAGGCCGTAATACGTGGGATGGATCGGAGAGATATCTCCGTAGCTGCGACACATGAAATACATTGTGAATTCCCGACAGATTGGGTGGTAAGGCCAACCGGTATGCAGACTCTCCAATCCGGTCCATAATCAGATATGGTCCTAAGTACCGTGGACTTAATTTCTTTACTCCCATTCTCCTTCCGAGTCCCGAGGTAGGTGTGATTCTCAAAAATACATGGTCTCCGACTTCGAAAGATAGGGGCTTATGACGCTTGTCGTAATAACTCTTCTGTCTGGCCTGAGCCCGCTGCATATTTTCCCGAATCTTCTTTACCTGTTCGGATGTTTCTTGAATTAGATCAGGTCCTAACATACTTCGCTCACCCACTTCAGTCCAGCATAAAGGGGATCTGCATTTTCTCCCATACAAAGCTTCATACGGTGCCATCTGAATACTGGAATGGTAACTGTTGTTGTAAGCAAATTCAATCAAAGAAAGATAATTATCCCAGCTGCCTCCTAACTCCAAAACGCATGCTCGCAACATGTCCTCTAAAGCTTGAATGGTGCGTTCTGTCTGTCCATCGGTCTGCGGGTGGTAAGCAGTACTCAATCTCAAGTGGGTCCCTAAAGCCCTTTGAAAAGACTCCCAGAACTTAGAGGTAAACTTGGGATCACGATCACTGACAATACTAGTAGGAACTCCGTGCAGCTTCACAATCTCCTGCAAGTAAATTCTGGCAAGCCTTTCTGTATTATATGTGGTCCTAACACACAAGAAATGAGCTGACTTCGTTAAACGATCAACAATCACCCAGATAGAATCATATCCTTCTCGCGTTCGAGGAAGTCCAACTACAAAATCCATCGCAATACTGTCCCACTTCCACTCGGGAATCTCCAAAGGTTGAAGGAGTCCCGAAGGTTTCTGATGTTCGTACTTCACCTTCTGACAAGTTAGACATCGAGATACATACTCAGCAATATCACGCTTCATACCCGGCCACCAAAACGAGGTCTTCAAATCATGGTACATCTTCGTGGATCCAGGATGAACGGCATATTTACCCTTATGAGCCTCCTGCAAAACTTCTTGCTTCAACTCTTCATTCGGCACAACTAGCCGGCCTTGGAATCTCCAAATATCATTCTCATCCCTTACTACACCTTGATTGCCAACCAATTCACGGACTAACTCTTCATCTCTCTGAGCCTCCTTAATTCTACTGAGCAACTCATTCTCCACCTTTATATTTCCCAATCTTATGCTATGCCCTCTCTCGTCTACAGATAAATTCAAGTCTCGAAAGGCCTCAAACAATTTCAGTTCTTCCATCATCAGAGTTGCAGTGTGCAGTGTCTTCCTACTCAGAGCGTCAGCTACCACGTTTGCCTTTCCTGGGTGGTATTTAAGTTCAAACTCATAGTCCTTCAGAAATTCCATCCACCGTCGTTGCCGCATATTCAGCTCCTTCTGATCGAACAAGTACTTCAGACTCTTGTGATCGCTGAACACGTCAAACTGCGAACCATACAAGTGGTGCCTCCAGATTTTAAGTGCGAACACTATAGCTGCTAACTCCAAATCATGCGTAGGATAATTTTCTTCGTGAGGCTTTAGTTGTCGAGAAGCATAAGCTACCGCCATACGATCCTGCATCAACACGCATCCAAGTCCTTTCAGCGACGCATCACAGTATACTTCGAACTTTCGGGTAGGATCCGGAATAGTGAGTACGGGAGCACTGGTTAACCTGCTCTTCAATTCCATGAAACATTCTTCACAAGCTTCAGTCCACTCAAAAGGCTTATCCTTCCGAGTGAGACGGGTAAGAGGTTGCACTATCTGAGAGAAATTCTGGATAAACCTTCGATAATATCCAGCAAGACCTAAGAAACTCCTTACTTCAGTGACAGTCTTGGGTCGTTCCCAATTCATGACAGCTTCAACCTTGCTGGGGTCCACAGCAATACCTTCTGTTGAAATGACATGGCCCAGAAACTGGACCTCTTTAAGCCAAAACTCGCACTTCGACCACTTCGCGTACAACTGCTTCTCTTTCAAGATTTGCAAGACAATCCTCAAATGTTCCGCATGCAGCTCTTCATTAGCAGAGTAAATCAGAATGTCATCGATAAACACAATAACAAACTGATCAAGAAAGGGGCGGAAGATGCGGTTCATGTAGTCCATGAATACCGCTGGAGCATTCGTGAGTCCGAACGGAATCACCTGATATTCGTAGTGCCCATAACGAGTCCTAAAAGCTGTTTTCGGAATATCCTCCGGTTTGACCCGGATTTGATGGTATCCCGATCGTAAATCTATCTTGGAAAAGACTCTGGCTCCTCTCAGCTGGTCCATCAAATCATCGATCCTTGGTAGCGGATACTTATTCTTCACCGTAACTTTGTTCAGCTGTCGGTAATATACACACAGACGTAGACTAGCATCCTTCTTCTTAATCAAGATGGCTGGAGCACCCCATGGGGAGGTACTGGGTCTGATGAATTCCTTTGCCAACAGTTCTTCTATCTGCTTCTTCAACTCTCGAAGTTCCAACGGTGCCATGCGATACGGAGCAATGGAGATTGGTCCAACTCCGGGAACAAGTTCGATAGAAAATTCTATTTCCCTATGAGGAGGCAATCGAGGTATTTCATCCGGGAATACCTCCTCGAATTCTCTAACTACAGGTACATTCTGAATTTGATTGTCAACCGAGGTCCCAGCCTCGATCGACAAAAGATACCCTGCTGCTCCCTTGAGGAGCTCTTTTCTAACTTGTAATAAAGAAATGAGAGAGAAAGGTTGAAAATTACCATCTTTCGCAGGAACAACGACTTTCCCCGCTCGACAGTCCAACGTTATCCCGTTTTCCGTCAACCAGTCCATACCGATAATCACATCGAAATTGAATACCGGTAGGACCACCAAGTTTACTGTATACGTGTTCCCTTCATACTGCAAAATAACACCTCTGCAGATCTCTGAGGCTGTGCACGATCCTCCAGTAGGGGTACTGATGTGTAACTCATAAGGTAACGGGGTTGGGGTGATGCCTATTCTCATAGCAGTGTGCTTTGCCATAAAAGAGCCAGACGCTCCAGAATCAAAAATAACAGAGATTAGGTGACCATTTAAAGTGACATTACCTTTGATCAAGTTGGGATATTTCTGCGCTTCGTTCGCATCCAGTGTGAACACCCGTGCTTGCGTAGGCTGTTGATTAGCTTTCTGGGGGCATTCGTAAGCAAAATGTCCTTGCTGGCCACATCTGAAACATGCATTGTTGCTCTTGCGACAAACTCCAAAGTGGTTCTTACCACATGTAACACAAGCATTCGAACCCTGACGTCCAGTCGATGATTGACCAACAGCATTGCTTCTCTTAATATTTCCAGGCCGCGCCTGCAACTGCGGACCTCTGCCTCGACCCCTACCAGGTGCCGTCCTGAAGAATCTGCCTGCTCTGTTTCCTCCGTGGAATTGTGTTGGTTACTTATTCGAATTCTTGGCCTCGTTGATGATTCCTTCTGCCTGTCGACTCTGATTGATGAGCTCCGGAAGTGTACGATTAGCCGTTGTCAGTATGAGCTTACGGATTTCCGGATATAATCCGCTTTCGAATTTCTCCACCTGCCATTCCTCATCATAGATATTCCGGTCAAAGTTGGCGTACTCGATCAGTTGCCCAAATTTTGCAATGTACTCATTGACCGTCATGTTGTCCTGCCTGAGTGACAGTAGTTCAGTGTGCTTCATTCTTCTCATTGCTTTAGGAAAATACTTATCCAAAAAGACTTGTCTGAACACGGCCCACGTCAGTTCAACGTCCTGAGCTCTCAGCAGCGCCCTCGCACCGGTCCACCAGGTTAGAGCTTCTCCCATCAGCTGGTATGTTGCGTAATCGGTCTTCTGAGCTTCCGGGCATGCCATGCGTTCGAATATGTGCTCGATCATCTGCAACTACTTTGCTGCAGCCTCAGGGTTGTCTTCACCCTCAAAGGTAGGTGGTTGAAAGTTGCGGAAGTCTTTCAACCTCCGACGGGCAATTTCTTCTGCATTGTCATGCAGTGGGGGTTGGTTCTGGTTCTGCTGCCTATGGTCGCGCCATTCTTGGCTCATATTCTGGATGAATGTTGCCAGTCCCCCAATGGTAGTGATAAGATCCTCTTCCGCATTGCCAGACCTTCCCCGAGTTGAACCGCAATTACCTGCCATGATTCTGCACTTACAATATCATGAAATGAGTTGATCAGGCTCACCGCAAGTTATTTATGGCAGCAGTCCCAAGTAGGTACTCGGGTTCAATTCGGATAAGTTAACTATGCATCCGTGTCTTATCACAGAACGGTCTTAACAATCTAACTACACTAGTTAATATATATTTCAAACAATTAACTATAGAACATTTAGACAGTCAATCAGCAGACAAACACAATCAACAATCAATTCAATCAACCACAAGCAAAACCATGGATCAAACTGCTCTAATACCAATTAGTGTAACGCCCTCCCTTGTATGCATCCAAGAGAGTCGTTTGCTAAGCGGAATTAGAGTCTATAACGTCACATAAGCTAACAGAGATTCTTATTCTAAATACAAATCCGTAAAGCGTTTCAAAATTCTTGTCACCTCTGTTTGGACGATAAAAAATATTTCAAGTGATTTAGAAAGAGCACGTTGGGGGCTTCGCGTGCATATAAAATAATAGTAATTCAGAGTTCGTTTGCTCATAGAACACCACCCGTAAGGTGCACTGTAAAAATTCAGCACTTAAGACATTCAAAAATTCCTTTCGCAAACGTTTTCCCAAAACAGCCACTGTTCATAAAAGATCAAAGCAAAATAGAAGATGATAAAGTCTACAGTCATCCAAGGGTACCAAAATATTAAGCATTACAGCCATCCAATCAATCAAACAGTAACAGTGAAAGTCCATGCATCAGCAAGCAACAGCAAACATCACTCCTTCAAATGCTTTTACGTCCTCCTGCCATTTAGGAAAATAGCAGCCCCGAAGGGGTGAGAATAATCCCAGTAGTGTGGCAACAAAACCAATAATATAACAGTATTAACTAGGCACAAAATCATAAACAGTCACTTCAACATATCCTTGTTCCTTTTCCTTTTTCCTTTTCATCATATACATATATATTGCGTATATAATGCCTTTCCTTTGCGCTTTTAGCACCATCGTGCGCGCACTTCACAGTGGACATCTTATACATGGCACCTGAGCTCGGTGGATTCCAACTGTGGGCCTATGCGGACTGATGCCAAGTGTCCCATACCCTGGTACCTTAGGGATGCCTATATGATGCTTGCTCAAACACATGGTCCTGTACATAACTATTCTAAAATGCAAGGCTTATATGATCTTGGTACATGCATGCCATGCTATGCTTTCACACACAAAGCGTAAAAATAAATGCGGTATGATGTAAGGTGCATGCTTATATACTTGTCATATACGTTATGCTGCCACATAACAACTTTACCTCATCATCATATTGCCATCACGGCACATTCTTGGCAGTTTACTTTCATCATAAGGAACATAATACTTTTACGGAGTATGGAGCATCATGTCACAATTTTATACCAGTAGTCAATAGTCACATTAGGTAATATCGCCTGACACTTACCTTGTGCGCTTTAAATAATACCAAACAGCAGCGAACTATGCTACGTTTCTCACTTCTTATGCGCACCTAAATCAATTACAATCAATCATTTACAGCGACGTTTTTACAGCAGAAACAGTGAGCATACAGCAACGTTTTTACAGCAGAAACAGTGAGCATACATCAGCGTTTTACAGCAGAAAACAGTGAGCATACAGCAGCGTTTTACAGCAGAAAACAGTGACGTTTGTTCTTAAAACAGTGAGCAGTGACAGTGTTGTTTTACAACAGAAAACAGTAACACCTTACAACAGCAAGCAGTGACCATTTTCAAACAGAAACAGTGGCATCAAACAGTGGCAGAAACAGTGGCATTTGAACGTTAAAACAGTGGCATAAGTAGTGGTATTTGCACATCAAAACAGTGGCATGAATGGTAGCATTTGAACATCAAAACAGTGGCATAAATAGTGATTTTTGAACATCAAAACAGTGGCATAAATAGTGATTTTTGAACATCAAAACAGTGGCATAAATAGTGATTTTTGAACATCAAGATGGTGATCATTTTATGCAGAAACAGTGGCACATTAAGTACTAAAACAGTGAGCATTTTTGTGCAGAAACAGTGGCATGTGAGGCACTAAAACAGTGAGCATTTTGTGCAGAAACAGTGGCATGTGAGGCACTAAAACAGTGAGCATTTTGTGCAGAAACAGTGGCATCAAAATGGTGATCCTTTCAAACAGATACAGTGGTATGTTTATCCTTAAAACAGTGGCACTTTCATACATAAACAGTGGCATCAACTCAAGCATAACAAGAAGGCTTTCATACCATAACTAAAGCATACAAGTCATCATCAAATAGCTCCACCCTTATATCTTTATCATGCTCAATCAAGAATCCAAAACAAAACAGAATTCAAGGAGGCATCTCATGCACACACATGGTTACACAAAATGAAAGATGTCTAAGTTCTAAGCTTACCTCTTGAAGCACACCCTAGTTGATCAAAGATTGCACACCACACCTTCTAACTTTACTAAACAACAAGTTCACCCTTCCTATAGGATGGTCTATGCGCACACAATGGTGAGGAGAACACTTTGGGCAGACTCCAAAGGTGAGGAACTCGGCTGGACAGTGAGGGAAAAGAGAGGAAAAAGCTTGCACTTACTTGGTGTTTAGGCCACGGTTTGAGAGTGTGAGGGAAGATGAGTTACCAAGGTTTTTCTTTCTCCAAGAGCTCTTGTATTCACGGCTAGAAAGTGAGGGAAGAGGAAGGAAGTTGGCTGAATATGCAAAGTGAGGACAGCCCCCCCTTTGTGCGCACAAGTTTAAAGAGGAGGGAGGAAAGGTTGGACTGATGAAGCATCATGACAATTCTGATTTCTTGTGGAAGTGGGGCTGCAAGTTTGGTCAAAACAAGCAAGGAGCTTGCTTCTTGCACACTCTAGGCGCATGCAAGGAGGTGGAAGGGAGAAGTTGCCACCTTGTGCACATGCAAGGTTGGTCTCTTGGTCAACAAGCTATGCAGATTTTGTGTCATAAAAATCTGATTTGAGACCTCCCTTGTGCGCCCATGATGAGGAGTATGCAGCCCAAAAGAAGGCTAAGGAGTACAAGTGTCTTCCATGCAATGAAGTTGAAGTCAAATGGTGCACATGCTAAGAGTGAGGTGGCGGTCATGCAAGGTTGAGTTGGAAGATTTTCTAAGGCTTTCCTACCTTCCTATGCGCATGAATGAGTGGGAAAGGATACATCTTGCCATGTGGAAGTTCCTTGATACACAAGACAACCTTGAAGGACAAAGCTTAAGGGAGATAAGAGTGGATACAACCTTGGGCTGAACTAGATTTATCCAAGGACCATTTGGGCCATCGGCCACCACAAGAAAAACCCAACAACACAAGTCTAAAGGTGACAAGTCCACACACTAGCCCACTTCCCAAGCCCTTTAAACACCAAAGCCTTATAACACACAATCAAATTACTCATATGATTTTAATGAAAGTTCACATGCCTACATATGTACTCTCCTATCATTTAATTTAAATACTTCACTAACTTACTTTAGTCCCATCCTAGGGTAAAGGTCATGTAATTCGCAAGCCACCACACATGAACCAACCATTCGAATTCTACACATGCATCTATATCATTATACACTTATGTATTTTACTAATTATGTGGGATGTTACAGTTTATGTAATAAATTGTAAGGTTTCCGTTATACATTTCGTGAGAAGGTCAAATAAAGGAGCAGGAAGAAAATCAAACAGAAGCTCCACGCTTCAAGCGTTCAATTCAACGCTTGAAGCGTAGGAAAAGACCCAAGACAGTAAGTCTACGCTTCAAGCGTAGAACCCTACGCTTGAAGCGTAGACAAGGAGAAAACAGGCAGAAGCCCCACGCTTGGAGCGTAGATCCTGCGCTCCAAGCGTAGGGTTGAAATGGACAGCTGTCAGTTGCGAGGAAAGGAGAATTCTGAGGTGTATAAAAAGGGCACAAGGCAACCCTAAAGACACTTTTCATTCTGGACAATTTCTAGGTCATTAGGAGGCGGAAGCTCTGGAGATTGGGAGAGGGATCTCTTCTTCTACCTTTCTGTAGTTCTTGTAGTTGGATGTTTTTATTTGAATATTGGATTTTAGCCATGATAATGGTTGGCTAGAACCTCTTTGTTGTGGTTAGGGTCACGAACCCTTGTGAACCCCTGATACAATGGATTGAGTTTTTATTGATATATTTATCTTTTGAATTTCGTTCTATTCTGATCGTATTGTTATTAGATCCGATCAATCTAGTAATTGATAATAAATCTGAGGATTAGGGCCAACAAGAGGGATCTGCGGTCTTTAATCCCGAAAGGGAATAGAACGACGGTATGAACATGATCTAGGGATAGACATGATTCATATTGTAGATGTTTTAATTATCGATCTTTATGCTTGATCTCATATAGGGCACCTCAAGGAATTAGGGTTCTATATGAGATTAAAGGGTTAATTCTTCAAGGGATTGAGAATTAACTACTGATACTTTTATCTGATAATTATCTAATTTCACGATATATATATATATTGATATTTAACTTAATCCAGAGTAAAAGGTGGGGATCATCGGTGAGTGTTCTCTAACTACAGCGTTTTTCTCATAAATTTCAAACCCTTGTTTTGTTGGATTCTTAAATATTCGAAAAGAACAAAAACACGTCTTTTATTTTACAAATCAAATTCCCACACAATCCTGACATTCGTGTCAAAAACCTCTTGGAATATTTAATCTTAAAAAGAATAGTTTAATTGATTTGGACACACTCTCTGTGGATACGAACTTGACTTATCATTTTATTACTTGCGCGATTCGGTACACTTGCCGATTCACGTCAAGTTTTTGGCGCCGTTGCCGGGGAGTGTTTTTCTAAAATCAATTAATCTTGATTTTAAAGATTAAATTGTTTTTATTTTATTTTGTTCTATTTTTGTTTTGAATCTGTGCTACTAATCTTTTCTCTGAAGTTGTATGCAAAGCAGTGCTTTTCTAAGGAGAAGCGAACGAATTGCTCAAAGAGAGAAGGAAAGAAAAAGGGCACAGACAACTCCCATTCCAGTAGCTGAAACCCTAGAGATGGCTGCTCCTAATCAGAATGCTGATCCTAGGATGAACACCATTCTCACGCCTATCTTTAACAGGCCCAATGCTGGAATTGTTCCACCAGAACTTGGGAACAATCAATGGGAGCTCAAGTCCAACATCATTCAGTTGGCCGAGAGAGAAAAGTATGGAGGAGAGGACAATGAAGATCCTCACAGATTCGTTGACAGATTTTTACGAATCTGTGACTCTACAAAGCCTCCACATGTTTCTGATGATGCAATACGATTGAGACTTTTTCCTTTTTCTGTTAAAGGAAAAGCTCTTGATTGGGTGGAAAGACAACCTGCTGATAGCATCATTTCTTGGGAAAACTTGTCTGAAAAATTCTTTGCAGAGTTCTTTCCCATGGAGAAATATAACAACATGGTGAATGATATCACCTCCTTCAAACAACAAATGGGAGAGACCATCTGCGCTTCTTGGAATAGATTCAAGGCCCTCATGAGAAAGGTTCCTCATTATAACCTATCTCAAGGGGACCAAGTGAGAATCTTTTTCAATGGTTGTCTACCGGAGACGAAACTGGTTATTAACACTGCAGCAGGCGGTTCTTTGGGTGATAAGCTAGCTTCAGAGTCATATCATCTGATTGACAAGTTAGCTAAAAATGAGAATGAAACATCTACAAGGACAGGAAAAAGGGAAGTAGTGCCACTCAATGATAATAATGCAATGCTGGCAGAGCAAAAGTTGTTATCGCAACAGATGTCTAATCTGAATGCAAAGTTTGAGAGGATGCAGCTTTCTAAAGTTCAAGCAAGTGCAGTTGTTCTTGACTGTGAATATTTTCATGAAGATCATGACACCAATTGTTCTACATTGATGTCTTCAGATTCTGCTCAACAGGTGCAGGTAAATGGCATTTGGTATGATCAGCGCCCTAATCAGCAAAATTTCTCAAGGAATCAGAATAATTCTGCTGGCGGTAATAGTTACCAAAGGAAGAGTTATCAAGGTACTGGTTTAGATATGACATCTGACAACTATCTAAAGCCACCACCTATTCCAAAAAGAGAGCCTTCCGACCTGGAGCGTTTAGTAGGAACATTAGCACAAAGTACTAACGCTTTCATGGAAGAGAGTAAGGCTAATCAAAAAAGTACCAATGCTTTCATTGAGGAGAGTAGAGCTGAATTCAGGAATACTAGAGCTTTAATCAAGAATCTGGAATATCAGGTTGGTCAACTTGCCCAACAGCTATCTGATAGAGCTCCAGGTACCATTCCTGGTAATACTACTACCAATCCCAAGGAAAATTGTATGGCAGTTATAACTAGAAGCGGGAAAGTGGTGGCATCCCCACCAAAACCTATAGAAGAGGAAGAGAAGGTTGAACAGGAGGAGAAGTCTGAAAAAGAAACTAAAAAATCTCCTGAAATATTGAAACCGGCTGATGATGTGAAGGAGCAATCTACTCTTCCAAAAGAAAATTTCGAACTTAGTGAAGAGCATCTTATGAACATGGCACCTTATCCTGGAAGGTTGAAGCCAGAATTGAAAGCAAAAAGTTATGACAGATTTCTTGAGATTTTCAAGAAGTTGCATGTGAACATTCCGTTTGCTGAAGCATTGGCTAATATGCCAAATTATGCAAAATTCATGAAAGATCTCATCTCCAGGAAGCATAAGCTACAAGAGTGTCAAACAGTTGCACTTACTGAGAAGTGCAGTGCTATTATCACTAGGAAGTTTCCTCCTAAACTTCGTGATCCTGGAAGCTTCAACATTGAAATTGAAATTGGGGATACGAAGATTGGCAAAGCTTTGTGTGATTTAGGGGCGAGCATTAATCTGATGCCCTTATCTGTCTGTAAAGCCTTGGGGATTACTGAATTGAAGCCTACTTTGGTTTCTCTTCAGCTTGCTGATAGATCCCTAAGGAAGCCAAGTGGTATAGTCGAAGATGTCCTTGTAAAAATTGACAAGTTCATCTTTCCGGCTGATTTTATTGTGCTTGATATGGAGGTAGAAAATGAAATGCCTCTCATATTAGGTAGACCTTTCCTGGCCACAGCCCGTGCAATGATTGATGTAGAGCAGGGAAAGCTTGAACTAAGGATGAATGATGAGACCGTTACCATCAATGTCTTTGATTCTTTAAAACAGTCTTCTCACAAAGATGATTGTTTTAGTCTGGAAATCTTAAAGGAAAAGCAAAGTGTAGCGGTTGAAGTTTCTAGAAAAGCAGGTGATGAAAATGGTGCCACGAAGGTGGAGTTGAAGGAGTCTCCTAAAACTTTAAGAGATATCTTCTTGTGTAACAAGGTAGTGACTGAAGCACTGAAGGAAGAAAAGACTGAATTGAAAGACAAAGATCCCTCTGCTCATACCAATAAAATTCTAAATGAGGATGATGGCAAACATGAGAAGAAACCCCAAGGGAGGAGTCATCCTACAATGAAGAAGGTAGTGAGAAAGGAGGTGATCAAACTCTTTAATAAGAATTGGAAGAGACACCGGAAGCTAAAGTTTGACAAGAGACATAGAGATTCTATCTCTCAGAAGAATCAAAGCTTCAAAGAGTTTCTAACATGGCTCCATGGTTTGGGCCAAATCTGGGAATGGTTGCTCCAAACACCAAGGCAGCCAATACCACCAGATCCTCCATTTGCTGAGTTATCCCACGCTGCTGAGTGGGATGACATGGAGGTTTGACTTTATCTCCTTGCTGACGGAGATTTTGTACATTAGTTTATTTTTCTGTTTTGTATTTTAGTTAGTATATTTTTCTCTGATGTTTTAATGTGCGCATTATAGTCTCTTCTATATGCCACTGCTTGTTCCATTGTGCAGGTTTTCCTTCTTGTGGTTTAATTATTGCTGAGGACAACAATGCTCTAAATCTGGGAATGGTGGGCTTGCGCCTTAGAACTGCAATTCTTCTATCAGGGGAGATATCCTAACTCTTTTCATTTTCTTAGTTATTTTTTATAGTTATTTGGTGTGCCATTAAAAAAATAATAAAATAAAAAAAAATGTGTGTTTTGAACAAATCCCATGTTTAAATGTGCTCATCTTGTTAATGTACATGATTAAATTCTTGGAATATATTGTATGACTTTCTGACATAACATTGCATAGGCATAATTAGATTGCATGATTGCTCGTTTGTCTGAATTAATATTGTGAAATTCTGATAATGTCTGAGGTCAATTTTCTTGAGTCTGCATTGATACCATAGCTGTGAGGTTTTGAGCCTAAACACTGAAATTTTTGTTGAGAGGTCTCACTGTTGTAATACTCTAGAACTTGATTTGTTTCTCTACTATGCATGCATTGATTGATATGATAAAGGCATTTTGTTCTTAATTGCTATTGGCCAAAATAACTCACCTGTATGAGATTTTCCCCTTGCTAGCCCTTTGAGCCTGAACTTAATTCTTGATAAATGACCTGTGGCCTGATTGATGGCTTAGCCTATATCCATTTTTCGTGACTTACCTTGATTGAGATTGAATCATTGAATGTGTTGAAAATAAAATAATGAAATTGAGGTAAGCTCCACAAAGGTCAAGTGATTAAAAAAAAAAATCATCTATGCCCTTATAAAAAAAAAGGAAAAGAGTAAAAGGTGGGCTGGAAGGAATTAATTCCCGAAATTCTGTGGGGATGTTAGTGGAGCAAAAATCATTGAATTGAATGTGTTAAAGTGAAATAATATCAGTTTTCAATCTCATTGTTGTTTGAGCTACTATCCATATATTCCTACCCTATTACCCCGGCCAAGTTACAATCTGTGAAGTCCTTTTGATCAATTAATGCATGTGTGTGATTCTTCATTTTTAAGAATTTTTTAGAATATGATCAAGCCTATGGTAGTGTTATAGCTTTGAGTGATTGAGTGCTCATTATACCCTTAAACACTGAGTGTTGAGTGAATATTATTTATCTGTGTGAGGGGTAACCAATGTAGACTTGTATCTCTAAGAAGCTGATGACATTATTGGGAGTTTATGATGTTGAGCCAGGCATGCATGGCATATTGTGTCTGAGAGTGTCTCTGGAATGTTATGTTGGATTAATTAAATATGTCCTGGACTGAGTCTTTTACATTGCTGGGGACAACAACGTTTAAATCTGGGAATTAAGTAACCATCACTCAAGCTCCAAACTCAGCCTCACCACCCAGCCAACTCAGCTCCCTGAACTCAGAAAGATGGCCACAATGCAGCCCCAAGGTTAATTCTCACCCTCCCCAAGTGTTTAGAATATGAATTAAGAAGGAAAGGTGAAGACTTTGCATAAAACAAGCAAAGAAGGCTAAAGAAGGGAGGTGGCAGCAAATGGCCTCTAAATTTCCTACGTAGGTGGCTGCACAATGCCCTAGAAATTTGTGCAACTAATGTATAAATAGGCATTTAAGCCTTAATGCGCAGTATTAGCCTTAATAGCAACGCAAAATATCTTGATCCCAAACTTTGGAATCTAGACCTACACATTTTTCTAAGATTTGTCATATTTTTATTTTATTTTTCGGAGCACCTTTTCGGTACGCGCTTTTCCATAGCCAGTATCAGTTCTGGCATCAGATTACATTATTTTGACTTGAAACTGGTTTTACAAGTCCTACATAATATTCTAGTAATTATCATGCATTCGTTATAATTTTCTGGGATACTTTTCCGGTACGCGTTTATACCGGGTAGCAGAACCGGTATATGCGCTTTTCTTCCGAAAAGCGACTTTCAGCATTTTTACTCACTCAGTATTATTATTTAAGCCCAATAATAATTATTAAGGTCAATTATGGAATCATTTCCTAATTATCATAATTAATTCACTAATTACCTTAATTAGCGGTGCGGGTTCTTACATTCACCCCACCTTTTTAAGGATTTTGTCCTCAAAATCAGAAACATACCTGTCTCGAAAGTCGGGATACTGTCGGAGAAGCTCATCCTCTCGCTCCCACGTGCACTCCTCGGGACTACGCCCAGTCCACTGCACCTTGACCATCGGAATGATCTTGCTTCTAAGTTGTTTCTCGCCTCGATCGAGGATCTTGAGTGGTCCGACGGGAGTCTTTAGGTTCTCCCGAACCTCCACATCATCCGGTTGCACCACGTGCGAAAGATCTGCTATGTACCTCCGAAGCTGAGACACGTGAAACACGTCGTGGATGTTGGTTAGGTTCGGGGGTAAGGCAAGTCGATAGGCAACAGTCCTACTTTACCAAGGATCTGGTAGGGCCCAATGAATCGCGGGCTCAACTTCCTCACTCCGAGTGCCCGTCCAACACCGGTGACAGGTGAAAGTTTCACAAACACGTGCTCACCCTCACTGAACTCCAGTGGTCGATGCTTGACATCATAGTAGCTTTTCTGGCGATTCTGCGCCTGCTTCAACTTTTCCCTGATCATCTGGATCTGCTGGGTAGTATCTTGGACAAAGTCCAAGCCAAATAGCTCTTTATCTCCAACCTCAGACCAGCAAGTAGGAGTCCGACACCTCCTACCATACAGCGCCTCGTAGGGTGCCATGCCCAGACTAGCATGAAAACTGTTGTTGTACGAGAATTCTACCAACGGAAGGTACCTATCCCATGCTGATCCCTGCTCCAACGTGCAAGCTCTCAACATGTCCTCCAATGTCTGGATGGTCCGCTCAGCCTGTCCGTCAGTCTGAGGGTGATAGGCGGTACTCAATCTCAACTGCGTACCAAAAGCCTCCTGCAGCGCCTCCCAGAACCGATATGTGAACTTCGGGTCCCTATCACTGATGATACTCTCGGGCACCCCGTGAAGCCTCACAATCTCACGGACATATAGTTTGGCCAACTGCTCTGTAGTGAAGCTCACCTTCACTGGAAGAAAATGGGCAGACTTGGTCAATATGTCCACTATGACCCAAATAGAGTCACAACCAGCCTGAGTTTTAGGCAATCCCACCACGAAGTCCATGGAAATACTCTCCCACTCCCACTGTGGAATTTCAAGAGGTTGAAGTTTACCAGACGGTTTCTGGTGCTCAATTTTCACTTTCTGACATATAAGGCATTTGGACACGTAGACCGCTATGTCCTTCTTCATGCCCGGCCACCAAAAATTTCTCTTTAAGTCCTGGTACATTTTTGTCGCACCAGGGTGGATAGTAAACCGGCCCTTATGAGCCTCTGCCATAACCTCTTCGGTCAATGGCCCTCGAGGAATAACAATCCTCTTCTGGAACAGCAGCAATCCATCCTCGTTCCAAGACACACCGTCCTGGTTCTTCACATAATCAAGGCACTCTCTTTGCACTTGCGCCTCTTTAATCTTTTCCATCAGCTCATTAATCACTTCTGCTGTTTCCATCGCAGTATAACTCAAACTGTTCCGCAGGATCAGGAAGGACTAACACAGGAGCAGTAGTCAGTCTCTCCTTCAACTCCTGGAAACACTCCTCACACTCATGTGTCCACACGAATGGAGTCTCCTTTCGGGTAAGGTGAGTCATCGGTAGCACCATCTTGGAGAATCCCTCTATGAACCTCCTATAGTACCCTGCCAAACCCAAGAAGCTTCTCACTTCTGTAACCGTCTTGGGCCTCTCCCAGTCCATCACGGCCTCGATCTTGTTAGGATCAAGTGCAACTCCATCAGCGAAAATCACATGACCCAGAAATTTCACTGCCTTGAGCCAAAACTCACATTTCGACGGCTTAGCATACAACTTTTTCTCTTTCAACACTTGCAAAACAATCTTCAAGTGCTCAGCATGCTCCTCCTCTGTCTTGGAGTAAATCAAGATGTCGTCAATGAAGACGATCACAAACTGATCCAGGTACGGCTGGAAGATCCTGTTCATGTAGTCCATGAACACTGCGGGTGCATTTGTGAGTCCAAACGGAATCACCAAGTACTCATAATGCCCGTACCTTGAGCGAAACGCTGTCTTTGGGACATCCTCCGGCTTTACCCGTATCTGATGGTAACCGGACCGGAGATCAATCTTGGAATACACGCAAGCACCCCTGAGCTGATCCAGCAAATCATCAATGCGTGGAAGAGGATACTTGTTCTTGATTGTCACCTTGTTCAACTGTCTGTAGTCGGTGCACAACCGCATGGTCCCATCTTTCTTTTTCACAAAAATGACCGGTGCTCCCCAGGGAGACACACTCGGCCGAATGAAATCTTTCGCTGAAAGCTCCTCAATATGCTTCTTCAGCTCCGCCAACTCTGGTGGCGACATCCGGTATGGAGCCAACGATATAGGCCCCACACCAGGCAATAAGTCTATGGAGAACTCTATCTCCCTCTGCGGTGGAAACTCAGGAATCTCCTCGGGAAACACCTCGAGGAATTCCCTCACCACAGGAATGCCAGTGAGATCCTCCTATGTCCCACTCACCAAACCTCCCAACATGACATAGCCAAATGCCCCTGCTCTCAAGGCCCTCCTCGCCTGCAGGACTGAAATGAATGGTGAGGAACTGGTTGTGGACCCACCCGGAGACATCACCACTCTCTTGGCACAACAATCAATCAATGCACAGTTTCTGGACAACCAATCCATGCCCAGAATAATCTCCAGGTTGGCCATCGGCAATCCTATCAGATCTACCGAGAAGTCACGGCCATCCCACTGAAACGCTACATCGCGATGAACAGTGGAGGTCAAACATTTTTCTCCGGTGGCGGTGGTCACCCGCATCGGTGGAGAAAGCACATCACTGGGCAACTCAAGCCCCACAGCAATAGGGGTAGCAACAAAAGAATGCGTTGCCCCGGAATCAAACAATACATCAACAGCTGAACCACCAATGGTAACAGTACCTCTGACCAGGTTCGGAGCTCTGTCCGACTGCTGACGATCCAAAGTATACACACGCCCCGTAGTAGGTGGCACGGCTAGTGCCCTAGTAGGAACCATCTGTAATGGCACAGCCTGCACTGCAGCAACTCTCGCTGTCGGGCAAACTCTGGAATAGTGGCCCTCCTTGCCACACTGGAAGCATATCAACTGTCCGGTAGAACACGGCCCAAAATGTGACTTCCTGCATCCCGAGCATTTGGGAGCAGGAGGTCTAGCTGTGTTACCCTGAGTAGAAGTCTTTTTAAACTGGTTTGGCGCTTGCTTAGCCGCCAACTGTTTGCCCTTGCCCTTGTTTGCAAAATTCCTGTCCCTCCAGGGAGCGGAACCGCCGGTACCCGGTGGCACCTCGATCTTGGCCTTCTTGGCCTGACACGCACGACAGTAGTCCTCAATATCACGGCACTGCTGTACTAGAGCTCCGAAGTCTCTCGAAGCAGAACCAGCAAGATGTCCAGCAATGTCCTCATTAAGTCCCCTCCGGAACTTAGCAACAAGAAAAACGGGAGTCGGTCTCGCCATGCGGAAATGAGCAAACTTAACCAACTCATTAAACTTGGCCAGGTACTCGTCGACAGACAACGAGCCCTGCACCAAACGGTCAAACTCTCCCTGTTTCCTTTCCTGAGAGTCATATGGAAAGTACTGACCCAGAAAACACTCCTCGAAGAACGGCCACGTCATCACACGGCCCTGCATCTCATAGATGTGAGAAATGTTGGTCCACCACTCATGGGCCTCGCCCTCCAGCATGTAAGTGGCGAACATCAGCTTCTGCGGATCGGTACACTGCATGATCCGGAAGATCTTGTCCAACGCCTGTAGCCATCTGGCAGCAGCAATGGGATCATAAGATCCGTCGAAAGAAGGTGGCTTATGCTTGCGGAAAGCATTCAGCCTGCGGTCGATCTCATCACGATCCTCAGCAAATACAGGGATGGTCTGCAAAGCCCCCGTCAAATGACTGCCCTCACCCATCTGACTCTGGGTGTCCTCTTGTTGACTAGGCGGAGGTGGAGGCGGTGGCGGCAGTGGAGGTGGTGGAGGACACTGGCCAGCAGCAGGACCAGCCCTCAACTCCTCCAACATGACCCTCATCATAGTCATGTTGGCCATCCGATTCTCCTCCAGAACCTCAGCAGTGGCTCGCCGGTTCGCCTCTCTGATGGCGTCCAGCATCGCCTGGTTTGCCAACCTCGTGGCCTCCTGGTCGGCTAGTCGGGCCGCCTGCATCTCAGCTAATGCAGCCAGGATAGGATCCGATTGATCCTCGCTCGTACTAGGGTTCCTCCTTGGTGGCACCATGACTCTGCACAAGTTACACAAAGAATGAGTTGATCAGGCCCACGCTATGTGGTCACATATGCATTATCATAATACACACCAATCAGAGAGAACGCCAAGTAGACACGCAACGAAACATCCTAAGTTATTGCAATACATACAGGCTTTTCCCTAGAAAGTGCTCTGATACCATAAAATGTAACAGCCCGTGTTAACTCGGATTGTTAACATACTATCGTATTAAGCCACGCTTAATTAAATGCAGAATAACTTTTTCTTTAATTCAATTATGACGTCATTAAACTTAACCAACTTGATTACTTAATCAATTTCATAAAGTACTGCCTGTATGTAAATTGCAAGACACTAACTGAAATACCTCATATATAAATATAATGTGAGTATCTAAAGCCACAGGACTACAACACATAGCCTGGGTCAAAATCCTGATACTTTAATTACAACTTCAAATAAAAGACAATAACAACCATGTGGCATGGACAAACTCCATGCTCACCAAATAAGGCACAAGGCCCAACAACAGTCTTAATGTAATCATAACAGAAAACATAAGCAACAGTCAAATAATCATCATCCATCATGTCAGCAAAATACAGCTAAGTCTAACTCAGCTCTGGCCACCTGAGCCCTCAACATTACCTGAACCTGAAATAAGCGTCCCCAAACGTGGGGTGAGATCTCTAAACAAGAAATCTCAGTAAGACAAGGGGTCCTCAAGGATCTTCCACCCCAAGCTCACTTACATGTGTAATATAAGTTCAAAAACAGTATTTACAATATAAGTTCCAAAACTATGCGATGCAGCAGATAATCATGCCATGTGTGTTTATCAAATCTACTGGCCAGAGAAATGCAGGAATACGTCTAAACCCACATGAGTTCAAGGAACACCGCTTGCACCTCACCCACAGCCTCACCATCTTGTATGTACTACATACTCAGGCTTACCGTATAGGTGGACACCACATGCATATCATAAAAGCATATTGCATATAATAGCTCAACAGCATTTCCAAAACATCAAAGCATGTAACACAGCATGCATAAACCACATCCCCATGGGACATGGTGGAACCACAAAATGGCTAAACCGAGGACACGAAAGCTTACCTTGCAAGCTAGCTATCCAAGGCAAGAGTCCAACCACTCTTACGTCCAAACACAGCAGTATCACAATCTGATATGGACCAATAATACATCAATATTTATGCATCACACGCATACAACTTAAAGACTACGCCTTTCCTTTACGTTTTACGTCTTAAGGCTTCCAACAAAGCCATAAGCCCTTAATCATATGATTCTGACTTAGTTCATTAATTACAGAAGTTCGACTTCCTTAATCTAGGGTCCACAAACCCCCAATAGCTTACTGTTCATCCAGCACAGCTACTGTTCTGCGAAATCCCAGAATATCCGGATATCACAAGGAACATATCCGGATATGCCATATCCGGATATCACACTGGACATATCCGGATATACCATATCCGGATACCAAGATCCCATATCCAGATATCAGTATCCGGATACCATATCCGGATATGGATATCCGGATATCTGCTCGACAAATATCCGAATATCTCACGACAGAATGCAATTTCTGCATTTCGTGAATATCCAGTCCAAAGATCCCACTTTTAACCGATTATAGACACTTGCACATGCATTTCTAGGTGTGTTTAACCTACCCCACCCTTAAGTTATCAACTTAGTTACATACATGCATCAAGGTTCCATTTTTAAGCATTTAAACACATGATCATGGTATGTGGAACTCACCAAGGCTCAAAAATAGAATGGATAGTGCTCAAGGAGCTCTCCAACAACTCCTCAAACTCAGACCAAGTAGGAGCACGAAAATGGAACCTCCAAGGTGGGTTCTTGCATCCCAAGATGACACTTTGAAGCTCAAAATGACCACAACAAAGTAACCATCACTCAAGCTCCAAACTCAGCCTCACCACCCAGCCAACTCAGCTCCCTGAACTCAGAAAGATGGCCACAATGCAGCCCCAAGGTTAACTCTCACCCTCCCCAAGTGTTTAGAATATGAATTAAGAAGGAAAGGTGAAGACTTTGCATAAAAGAAGCAAAGAAGGCTAAAGAAGGGAGGTGGCGGCAAATGGCCTCTAAATTTCCTACGTAGGTGGCTGCACAATGCCCTAGAAATTTGTGCAACTAATGTATAAATAGGCATTTAAGCCTTAATGCGCAGTATTAGCCTTAATAGCAACGCAAAAGATCTTGATCCCAAACTTTGGAATCTAGACCTACACATTTTTCTAAGATTTGTCATATTTTTTATTTTATTTTTCGGAGCACCTTTTCGGTACGCGCTTTTCCATAGCCAGTATCAGTTCTGGCATCAGATTACATTATTTTGACTTGAAACTGGTTTTACAAGTCCTACATAATATTCTAGTAATTATCATGCATTCGTTATAATTTTCCGGGAATAGAACATTTTATATAAGAATGAATTAAAATAAAAGAGTTGTGAAATAATTATAATATATATCATGCTGCATTGCTGGCAATATGTGGGTACTCTTACCTTTTTTTTTGGAGGGGGTTGTTGATTTATTCTTTGTTTGTTCTATAGTCTATACTAAAACATCACTTGTCATAATTAAGCTAAAACAAAACACCAAAACATTTTAATTCAACTTTAAAATATACCAGTTCCGCAACTGCATGTGTATTAGTCTTAGAATATTATTATGCCTAACATATATGAACATGTGCATAAATTAGTGTAAGTATCACCTCTCTTTCGTTCTGTCACCTAGATAATTTGTGAATGCCTTCTCTCCCCAAGGACAATTTGTAGGATTTGCTATTGGTGCAAAGGCAGAAGCTGACTGGAACAAGCATGTAAAGAAATACAATAGAAAAATAAGTTAGAATCCAAATAATAAATAAAGTTCTTACAATGCCAAGTTGCATTTTATGCTCTGTTAGAAAATGGAGTTCTGCAAAGGTGCACCAGGTCAAGCATCAGGCACATCTCGTCAGGCACCCAGTGCACCACGCCATGCACCTAGTCAGGCACCGAGTCAAGCATAAGGTGCACCATGCCTGGAGGTCGGGGCACCACGTCAGGCACCAGGCGCGCCTCATGCGGCACCAAGTCAAGCATCCGGGGCATCTCGTCGGGCACCAGGTGCACAGCCCATCGCGGGCGTGGGAAGGCAGGCAACTGCTCCCCCCTATAATAGCCTTATATGCAGTTGCCAGTTTTGCACAAGTAAATACCTTTTTTCTGAGGAGGAAGAAGTCCAAATTCAGACCTAGAAATTGAATTTCGGTCTGATTTTTTGCATGCATGCTTGGAAAAACCATATCTTACTCTTCCCAAAGTCCCATGATTTTTCTCCATGGGATTAATTTAATATTAATTTTTCAAGAGGCGTAATTTGAGAAAATCCAAAAAAATGGAAAATCATACCTAGACATCGAATTTTGATCTGATTTTTTGTAAACATCCATGCTTAAATATATCCAACATCCTCTCCAAGTTTCATTGGATTTCATAGAAGGATTGGTTTTAATGAATTTTTGGATCCTATGCCTCCTCCCCCCATATAATAGGCTTATATGCATTTTGCCAATTTTGCACAAGTAGACGTCTTTTGCGAGGAGGAGGAAGGCCCAATTTGTAGAGGGTGGCCATCCGATCAAAACTAACTAGAGAATCGTTACCCCCACCCTATTTTTGCCAAATTCCATCGTTTAGACCACTTTTTCGGTGCCCGAAATATTTTTTATCAATCCTTTAACAAGCGAAAATTGAAAAAATCTGAAAAAATGGAAAAGCATACCCCAACATCGAATTTTGAGCTGCTTTTTTGCAGGCGTCCATACTTAAATATATCCAACATCCTCTCCAAGTTTCATTGGATTTCATGGAGAATTTTTACATTGACCTGAATATGCCTGCTCCCCCCTAACCTGTAGGAACCTTGCCTTGTATGCATGCAACTGCCAAGACTTTGTGTGTGGTGCACCCACGATTTTTGAGTTGCACCAACTCATTTGATAGTGTTTCTGCATTTGTTTTGGTCAATTTTTAGTGTAGTCTATCATCGAGGGCACCGGGTGCACCTCGTCCGGCACCAGGCGCATCTCGTCAGGCACCTGGTGCACCACTTCATGCACCTCGTCAGGCATCGAGTCAAGAATAGGGTGCACCATGCCTGACGGTCGGGGCACCACTTCAGGCACCAGGCGCACCTCATGGGGCACCATGTCAAGCATCCGGGGCATCTCGTCGGGCACCAGGTGCACAGCCCACCGCGGGCATGGGAAAGCAGGCAGCTGCTCCCCCCTATAATAGCCTTACATGCAGTTGCCAGTTTTGCACAAGTAAATACCTTTTTTCTGAGGAGGAAGAAATCCAAAGTCTCGTGATTTTCCTCCATGGGATTATTTTAATATTAATTTTTCAAGAGGCTTAATTTGAGAAAATCCGAAAAAATGGAAAATCGTACCCAGGCACCGAATTTTGATCTGGTTTTTTGCAAGCATCCATGGTTAAATATATCCAACATCCTCTCCAAGTTTCGTTGGATTTCATGGAAAGATTGGTTTTTAATGAATCTTTGGAGCCTATGCCTCCTCCCCCCATATAATAGGCTCGTCTGCCTTACGGTGTTCACCAACGGCACGTGCCTCTGGGGGGCCGAGGCCTCCTACTGCAGGTCGGCAAACAAGCGATGGGCGCACGCATCGCTTCTAGCCCAGATTCTGACTTAGAGGCATTCAGTCATAATCCAACGCTCAGTAGCTTCGCGCCACTAGTTTTTCAACCAAGCGCGATGACCAATTATGCGATGACCAACTGAGGCTATGGGAACCGAGATAGAAGATGCTGAGAGCGGCGAGTCAATTCAGAAGCCGGATATAGAGGATAAGGAAGAAGACGAGATGTCGAAGGAGCTTGAGAAGCCAGCAAAGGAACGAGAAGCGTGGAATCTGAGATGCTTGACGGAGTTAATTAAGTTGGATGGTGTTAGATGTTTTTTTGTCAGTGATCAATATTGAAGAAAACAAGCGCGATCAGAAAGTTGAAGAAAAGCAGAAGCTGAAAGTAAACTGGCCTTTGAAGGCCGATGCATGTAAGGTGTAAAACAATAATTTTACTGCGGAACATACATGCACACATAGGTTCATGCTTTAAGACAGCATGATGTTACCTTGTTTTTGGCCTGATCAGTCGGGAGATTAGATGTCAGGCTTGAAGGGTTCAAACCCTCTAATGGTGATCCACACCACCGTTCGTCAATGATGCAAGAACCCTTTCTTGAAAGCCACCAGATGAACACCACAGTGAGGCTTGCTATGCGCACAAGTGGTGAAGGTGGAGGCTAGGTATTCTGTTTGGAAAGGTGTAGTGAGCTACCCTACAGAATGGTGCATAGATGGAGGAGAGTTGGCTAGGTTTTCTCAAAACCCTAAGGTGTGGAACAAATGTTGTTATGCGCACACTTGGAGAGGAGGAGGGATTTAAATCATTCAAAATGAAAACAAAATTTCAAACCATTTTGAAATTTGCGCATGGTTTAGGGAGGATAAGGTGGAGCTGTTGCAAAACCAATTTTGCCAACAACCTCCAATCTTATCCACATGGAATTAAGTTCAAAATAATTTAAACTTAAATTCATAAACTATCATATAGTATATACTTTTCATGCGCATAATTCAGCCCTAGAAGGGGTCCAAATATATTGAGTAGTTGTATTTAAAATTTGAATCAACTCACCCACTGATTCCCTCAACCACCAAATCTGAATGGAGCTTTGTTTTAAGTGATAAGATGTCATCCTTATCACTTAAACTTGCGCACCAAACAGCCAAGGAAGTGCTTCAAAGATGCTTCTTGATCCAAGGAATATGCTCCAATAAGATCCCGTCTTATCCTTTTCTTATGAAACAACTTTTCAAAACCAATTCAAATTCGAATTCAAACACTTGAATTCAAACGTTCAAACATTCAAATTCAAAATTCAAAATTTCAAATTTCAAATTCAAAATTCAAATTTCAAATTTCAAATCCAAATTCAAATTTCAAAATTCAAATTTCAAATTTCAAATTTCAAATTCAAAATTCGAATTTCGAAATTCAAATTCTAAATTCAAATTTCAAAATTCAAATTTCAAATTCAAAATTCGAAATTCAAATATTTGATTATTAATTTAACTAATTAAATTAATTAGTAATGGCTTGGACTATCCAAGCCCATTACTAAGCTCCATGCACCACCCACCCATTTAGGTGGGCTTCCAAACAGCTTCATGGGCTAACAACCATTATTAGGCCCAATACCTTTAAAGCTAGTTCATCATGACTACAAGGTGTTAGTGTGTGACCCATTAGGTCCAACTTAGCTTCTGACATAACTGGGCTTGGGCCCAACAAGCCCACAACCCAATTAATGACAACACAGAGCACTAGCAATGCTTTGTTGCCCCAGAACTAGTCAGATTAATGACTTGATCATCCTATTGCACATATTTGGTTATCGTATGTATTTCCTTTCGTCTCGGTTATCTTCCCATTAACCTAGGGTAAGGAAATGTATCAACCCCTGCGGTTTAGGGTAAGCTTTATTCGAAATAGGGAATCTTCAATTTACTGACTCTAAAGGTAGATCATCTCATGATCTCTTTTACTATGCATAGATTCCCGAGTCCCTGTAAATGTCATCCCGATTTCTCCGGTTTATAGATAACCTAACCTCTCACAGAGATTTGACGAATTCCTTCAGCTTATTACCCTAGCCCTGTGCCCTTTAAGGACACGCCCAACAGTATACCTATGAGTCTCCATGTTTCAGGCAGACGAGGTATACAATCAAAACATGCCTTCAAGAACACAGTCTAGGTAATAACTTCTGGTCTAAGGAGAGACACACCCGAACATAAAGAGATTACTCTAATGACACTATCTGTGAGATTTCCTTATAGAGTCTCTTTTGGGTCTGTTCAGTGCGAGCTATACTCTTATAGGTTCACCCACGACTTTAGCTAAGATATCTCCATATCTGCAGCTCATGAGGTCTTTACCTTGTATCCATATACAAGTAGATAAGTCGTACTAGTCTTTACTCGAGATCACTGATCCCCAAACTCAGTGTCTCTAGACTAGGAACATATAATTAGGAATAGACATGCAATATCCTTGAATCCTCATGATCGTGATCTCATCACAGATACTCAAGAGATACCTGTTCTATTCCAAGGGGTTTATCCAGTTCATTCATATAATATTAACAGTAATATCGAGACACAATATGAAACTGAATAAATAGTGCTTTCATTTATTTGCGACAAACAAAGTTCTACATCTAGTGTCCATTATTTAATCAAAAGATTGTCTCTAGGACACCCATATGCTAACAGAAGCAACGCGAAGAAAGAAAGAAGAATTTAAAATTTATGGGGGAGTTTTGTTAGGATAAATCTTAAATGTTCATTTTTTATTTTAAATGTGTGAACGGGTGCCCAAAGGCCGACGCAAGGAACGTGCGGTGTCGGAGCATGCTGTGAGGCGCTCGCTGCCGTCCACAATCGAGATGATGACATCTCCGCGAGCATTTCAAAAGCCCGGGCTTTGGCCACCATCGCAATCCGCGTCGGTCAATGCCCCGAGTCAATTGGCAGACCGGCTCTCACCGTTCCACATCCGACCGGGGCACATAGCCGTCCCCCATCCGCTTCCCTCCCGACCAAGTCAAGCATCCGGGGCATCTCGTCGGGCACCAGGTGCACAGCCCATCGCGGGCATGGGAAGGCAGGAAACTGCTCCCCCCTATAATAGCCTTATATGCAGTTGCTAGTTTTGCACAAGTAAATACCTTTTTTCTGAGGAGGAAGAAGTCCAAATTCGGACCTAGAAATTGAATTTTGGTCTGATTTTTTGCATGCATGCTTGGAAAAACCATATCTTATTGTTCCCAAAGTCTCATGATTTTTCTCCATGGGATTAATTTAATACTAATTTTTCAAGAGGCATATTTTGAGAAAATCTGAAAAAATGGAAAATCGTACCCAGACATCGAATTTTGTTCTTTTTTTGTAAACATCCATGCTTAACTATATCCAACATCCCCCCATATAATAGGCTTATATTCATTTTCCAATTTTGCACAAGTAGACTTTTTTTTTGCGAGGAGGAAGAAGGCCCAATTTATAGAGGGTGGCCATCCGATCAAAGACTAACCAGAGAATCGTTACCTCCACCCCATTTTTGCTAAATTCCATTCTTTAGACTACTTTTTCGGGGCCAGGAATATTTTTTATCAATCCCTGAACAAGTGAAAATTGAGAAACGCTAATTCCCAATTCGATGAGAACGAGCAGCTTAGTGCCTATTAATCGATGGTGAACTTAGGGTTCATGAATCATGAGCTGAATAAAAGAAATGAAGAGTGAGACTATAGAGAAATGACTTAAGCGGTGACCTTAGGGTTATTAATCGGATTATTTTAAGGGTTTTAATTTTATTACGTCGTAGGAAAAGTGATTGTGTAATGTTATAGAGATTCGTTTTACGTGCCATATTTTTTTCTTTTTTTTGTTTTAAAATGTGTGGGCCCCACAAAATGTTGTGTGTAGGAAAGTTTTCTGTGTTATGTTAAAGGAGGAAATGAAAACCCTTATTTTAAATAATAGAAGTGGTTCAATTTTTCCAACCAATTTAAAATAAACTGGTTAATTTGAAAGTGGTTCAAGAAATTGATGCCAAAATTTAAAAGTCCAACATATGATTAGAAATTCATTTATTGTCAACAAAATTAATTTGAACTGAAAGGGATGTGTAATTTACAGAGCTATATGGTGAATAAAAAAAAACCACTCCCCGTTAAACTCGACTAACGAGTGTGGGGTAGAGCTATATGGTGAATAAACAAGAAAAAAAACAGTTTAGGTATTGGAGAAATTTGTTGCCATGACGTGCTATTACTATTGAATTCAAAATCAATCCTCATATTATAAAAATACATATAGAGCAACCCTTCGGCTCTTATGTCACGGTTCCTCAATCAATTCTAAAAACCAGTATTTGACCAGAGCTACGTGAGCTGATGATCAACAAGCATTGCCGGGCCATCAGAACCAGACCCAATCTTTGCTTAGGAAAAAAAATTCTTCATACATGTGTTATTCCTCAAAGGATCGCATAGAAATCTTCTCCAACAGTAGTGGCCAATCTTCTCCAAGTTGTTGGGGATTTAGCTCCATAGCAACTTTAAAATCTTGCAAGGATGCCAAGAACTGTGGTCTGTGTTCAGGCTCAGGCTCTGCACCAGAATGAGTCGTGGTTCACCATGGGCTAGCCGCGGTGCACGAGAATGAGTCATGTTGCACCATGGGCAAGCAGCGGTGCACCAGAATGAGCCGTAGTGCACCAGAATGAGCCGTGGTGCACCATGGGCTAGCTGCGGTGCACCAGAATTAGGCGTGGTGGACCATTGGCTAGCCGCGGTGCACCAGAATGAGCCGTGGTGCACCATGAGATAGCCGCGGTGCAAAAGAATGAGCTGTGGTGCACCATGGGCTAGCCGAGGTGCACCAGAAAGAGCCGTGGTGCACCATGGGCTAGCCGCGGTGCACCGGAATGAGTCGCGGTGCACCGCAATGAGCCGTGGTGCACCATGGACTAGCCGCAGTGCACCAGAATAAGCCGCCGTACACCAAAATAAGCCGTGGTGTACCATGGGCTAGCCGCGGTGCACCGGAATGAGCCGTGGTGCACCATGGGCTAGCCGTGGTGCACCATGGGCTAGCCGCTGTGCACTAGAATGAGCCAGGGTGCACCAGAATGAGCAATGGTGCACCAGAATGAGCCGCAGTGCACCAGACTGAGCCGTGGTGCACCATGGGCTAGCGACGGTGCACCAGAATGAGCCTTGGTGCACCATGGGCTAGCCGCAGTGCACTAGAATGAGTCGTGGTGCACCATGGGCTAGCCGCGGTGCACCAGAATGAGCCGGGGGGCACCAGAATGAGTCGTGGTTCACCATGGGCTAGCCGCGGTGCACGAGAATGAGTCGTGTTGCACCATGGGCAAGCAGCGGTGCACCAGAATGAGCCGTAGTGCACCAGAATGAGCCATCGTGCACCAGAATTGGCCGTGGTGCACCATGGGCTAGCTGCGGTGCACCAGAATTAGGCGTGGTGGACCATTGGCTAGCCGCGGTGCACCAGAATGAGCCGTGGTGCACCATGAGATAGCCGCGGTGCAAAAGAATGAGCTGTGGTGCACCATGGGCTAGCCGAGGTGCACCAGAAAGAGCCGTGGTGCACCATGGGCTAGCCGCGGTGCCCCGGAATGAGTCGCGGTGCACCGCAATGAGCCATGGTGCACCATGGACTAGCTGCAGTGCACCAGAATAAGCCGCCGTACACCAAAATAAGTCGTGGTGTACCATGGGCTAGCCGCGGTGCACCGGAATGAGCCGTGGTGCACCATGGGCTAGCCGCGGTGCACCAGAATGAGCCGTTGTGCACCATGGGCTAGCAGCGATGCACCAGAATGAGCCGTGGTGCACCATGGGCTAGCCGCGGTGCACCAGAATGAGCCGTGGTGCACCATGGGCTAGCAGCGATGCACCAGAATGAGCCGTAGTCCCGAGGAGTGCACATGGGAGCGAGAGGATGAGCTTCTCTGACAGTATCCGGACTTCCCAGACAGGTATGTTTCTGATTTTGAGGACAAAATCCTTAAAAAGGTGGGGTGAATGTAAGAACCCGCACCGCTAATTAAGGTAATTAGCGAATTAATTATAATAATTAGGAAATGATTCCATAATTGACCTTAATAATTATTATTGGGCTTAAATAATTATACTGAGTGAGTAAAAATGCTGAAGGTCACCTTTCGGAAGAAAAGCGCAGATAGCGGTTCTGCTACCCGGTATAAATGCGTACCGGAAAAATATCCTGGAAAATTATAACGAATGAATGATAATTACTAGAATATTATGTAGGACTTGTAAAACAAGTTTCAAGTCAAAATAATGTAATCTGATGCCAGAACTGATACTGGCTATGGAAAAGCGCGTACCGGAAAGGTGCTCCGAAAAATAAAATAAGAATATGACAAATCTTAGAAAAATGTGTAGGTCTAGATTCCAAAGTTTGGGATCAAGATCTTTTGCGTAGCTATTAAGGCTAATACTGCGCGTTATGGCTTAAATGCCTATTTATACTAACATTAAGAGGGCACAAAACCCTAGGCAGCCATTAATCCTACGTGAAGGGAGCTGTTGTGCTGCAGCATACTGTTTCATTGCCTTCCTTTAACATTTGAGGAGCAAGTCTTCATCTTTTGGCTTGGTTTCTCCTCTTTTCCCTTCCTATACACTTGTGAGCATTCTTGTGGGAGTGAGAGGAGTGTTCTTTTGGCAGTTTCAGCTGCTGTGGGTGTGGGTTTGAGGGCTGCACCATCTGTTCTTGGAAGGGTGGCCATTTAGTTGGCATTTTAACACTCAAAGATGTCTTCTTGTTGAGTAAATGAGCTATCTTGTGGCTTATTTCGTGTACCCTTCTTGGTCAGAATTTGAAGAGTTGTTGGAGAGCTCCATGAGCACTGTCCATTCTGTTTTTGAGCTTTGGTAAGTTATACCAACCATGATCCTTAGTTTAAATGCTTAAAAATGGAACCTTGATGCATGTATTTAACTAAGTTGATAACTTAAGGGTGGGGAAGGTTAAACACACCTAGAAATGCATGTTTAAGTGCCTATAATCGGTTAAAAGTTGAACCTTTGGACTGGATACTCACGAAATGCAGAAACTGCATTCTATCGTGAGATATCCGGATATTTGTCGAACAGATATCCGGATATCAGTATCCGGATATGGTATCCGGATATTCATATCCGGATATGATATCCGGATATGCATATTCGAATGTGGGATCTGGGTATCCGGATATGGTAGATCCGGATATGGTCAGTATGATATCCGGATATGGCATATGTAGCATCCCCTAAAAATTAGGAACTTATATAACTTATCATCAATAATATAGAAGCATGACTTTTCTTACTTAATACATGTATACATACTTAGTGTGAACTTAAATTAAACTAAGGACAACTTAAACTAGGTACAATTATATGTGGGTTATATACAATACTTATGTAGAGTTTGAAACACTGAGCTTTGAAGGGTAGGATTGATTCGATTCATAACATATGCATAGGTTACATTTACTAAATTGTAGTTTTGGGCTAGGAATTGGTGGGGCTTGTATATGAGAAAAATTAGTGAGCCAATTGGAGAATGAGTTTTAGACCACCTTTCCTTGCTAGTGCCACGGTCCAAACCTTGTAGAAGGGACTAGTTTCAGCCCAAATGAACCCTCCCATCCTCTACCCATGCGCATGGAACAATTTGGCAGCTTGTAGCAATAGTCAAACCCTCACTTGCATGCTTGACACCTAACCCTCAAGACTACCTGCATGTACGACACATGCCACCCCTTTCTTTTGTTGTCCGCCACTTGTGTTCCATTCTCTTTACATGTTTGCCACTTGCTTCCACTTTCCTTACATGCACCATGCCCTCCACTCTCTTGCTTGTCCGCCACACGTATAGCACCTTTGAACACTTGGAAATTTCCCCTTGCATGCGTCACATGCATCCCATCTCCCTTACATATTCGCCACATGCATTCCATTTCCCTGCATAATCGCCACTTGCTCATCCTCACTTCTTGCATGTACGCCACTTTGCCACAAGGAGGACACTTGGAAGATCTCTTCCATGCACCGGCCAAGGACTCTCTTGTGATCCTCCCTTGAGCATGCACGCCTAATGAATTCCTTTGCCTCTGCATGCGTCGGCCTTGAAGTCCTCCCTTCCCTTAGACTGCAAAGCTGATTCTTATGTTTCAATTCTTGTTAACAAAAGCTTCCAGACGCTCCATGCAGCCTATGGAAGGAGAACTTTCGGTTTGCATGTGTTGTTGTTGGCCAAGCCTTTCACGCCTCCCTTACTTCCCTCGCGACTTGTGTGAACCTTGGGAGTAATGTAGCAGATTCTGGTCATGACCTTCAGCACACAACTCAGCCCTATTTCTTCCCTCCATCCTCTTAAATCGCAAGCTAGTAGCATTGAACTCAAAGCAAAGATTGTACCTCATCAACTTTGGTCCGAACTAAACCTTACCTTGCTCTCCTGCTCTAGACCGTAAGTCTCTCCTAGAAGAACACTAAGAACCAGCTCACATTTCTTCTTCTCATCACAAGGGTGAGAGTCCAGAAGGAGAGGAACTCAGCATCTAATTTTCTTCTCTCTCCTAGTTTGACCGAGAATTCAACAGCAAGGAAGTGTAGTGAAGTGTTATGCCCCTATCTTCTTGTTCTGCCACCCCTCCCTGAGATTTGTTGAGGAACTCCCTTTTTGCATGTGGATTCAGCATAAGCTAGACATCCTCCTTACTTTGTTCGGCCAGGGACCCGTCTTTAGGACCGCATTCAAGTCCTCATCTTCTCATTCTCCTTTCCTTAGTCGGATGAACCTCAAACAGCGAGGAGGTGAAGTATCTTCACTGATTCATTGTTATTTCTTCGTACATATATGTCTCTTCATACTCAATCCTTCATCCCTTCTTCCTTTACATCCTTGTCTCTTCATACTCATTTCGGTTTTTGAAAGGAGTTCCGTTTGCATGCAGCGGAAAGATTGGATCTTTGGGAGTAGGAGTGTGTTGCATGTAGCTGAAATCGTGAACCTTGTACAGTAGGGGTGTGAGGAATTGGAACAAAAATCGGTGACAAACTCCTTGGTTATGTGGCAAGCTATTAGTATACAAGCAAGGAGGTACCAGCGAAAATCAATCCCTTTTATTTTCCTCCTCTGTTTCGGTTTGCTTGATTGATTTAAGAAGTTAGTTTTCTGCCTTTTCCTTCCTTGTTGTTCAGCCTCCAGACCCTTGCCTATTGATGCATGTAAACCTTAAGAATGAATTTTAGGAGCTTGAAATATAGCTCCCTTAATGTTGATAGATCGGTCCTTGGGTTATGAAGCTTGGTTAAAACTTTCTTGTATTAAAATAGTATGTATAGCTTGCCTATGACTGTGTTCACTCAACCGTAAACCTTATTGAAAATGTTATGCATATAAATTAATTTGGTGCACATAGTTTCTGGCCAAAAACCGAATCGGAAGGTATAGGCTACATTAGGACTTTGTTACCTGTTAGAAATGGATAGTGTTGTGTTAAAGTAAATTTATAAGAACCTAGTAATGATGTAAATCGAACCGTGTGCATAAGAAGTCGTGGATGTTGATAGTTGTATAAATGACTATTGGAAGCACGTATTAAGGGCTAAGAACCAAACCCACATGTGTGGAAGATTCTGGTTGAGTCACTTGCCATCTATAGGTGAAACAAACTCCAAGTTAGAAAAATTAAATTAGTGTAAAAATCATAAAATCCTTTTGAATCAAGCCTTGTATGTGTTATAGCCGTGTGGGCAGCATGCTGTATGCATATTTGCGCACTCCAAATCGTGTAGGCTATGTCATATAAATGATTAGTTAGTAGCACCTGGTTGTTTTCCAGAACTGCATATGCGTGTCTTAGAAACCGTGATTTTGTCAATTGTTAACGTTTGGTGAATTAATATAATGGCAGAAAATTCGCTTAGTATATAGACCTGGAAACCGACTAAAAACAAAGGATTTAGGAGAATGGGAAAGCTATGTATTGTATGGGAAATATATATGATGAATTCTGATTGGATATGTGTAACGCCCTCCCTTGTATGCATCCAAGAGAGTCGTTTGCTAAGCGGAATTAGAGTCGTTGACGTCACATGAGCTAACAGAGATTCTTATATAAATACATGTCAAATCCGAAACACGTTTCTACAATTCTTAACACTTCTGTTTGGACGATAAAAAATATTTCAAGTGATTTAGAAAGAGCACGTTTGGGGCTTCGCGTGCATATAAAATAATAGTAAATCGGAGTTCGTTTGCTCATAAAAACACCACCCGTAAGGTGCACTGTAGAAATTTTAGCACATAAGTCTTTCAAAATTCCTTTCACAAACGTTTTCCAAAATAGCCGCTGTTCATAAAAGTTCAAGATAAAATAGAGATGATAAAGTCTACAGTCATCCAAGAGTACCAAAATATTAATCATTACAGTCATCCAATTAATCAAACAGCAACTGTGATAATCCATGCATCAGCAAGCAACAGCAAAACATCACTCCTTCAAATGCTTTTACGTCCTCCTGCCATTTTGGAAAAATAGCAGCCCCGAAGGGGTGAGAATAATCCCAGTAGTGTGGCAACAAAACCAGTAATATAACAATATTAACTAGGCACAAAATCATAAACAATCACTTCAACATATCCTTGTTCCTTTTCCTTTTTCCTTTTCATCATATTCATATATATAGCGTATATAACGCCTTTCCTTTTCATCATATTCATATATTGCGTATATAACGCCTTTCCTTTGCGCTTTTAGCACCGTCGTGCGCGCACTTCACAGTGGAATCAAATATCCCTTGGCACCTGAGCTCCATGTGGATTCCAACTGTGGGCCTATGCAGACTGATGCCAAGTGTCCCATACCCCGGTACCTTGGGGATGCCTATATGATGCTTGCTCAAACACATGGTCCTGTACATAACTATTCTAAAACAAGGCCTACATGATCTTGATACATGCATGTCATGCTATGCTTTCACACACAAAGCGTAAAAATGCGGTATGATGTAAGGTGCATGCTTATATACCTTTCATATAGCCATCACGGCACATATACTTTTCATATGCGTTATGCTGCCACATAACGTCTTTACCTCATAATCATATAGCCATCACGGCACATTTTGGTAGTTTCCTTTCATCATATTGGAACATAATACTTTTACGGAATATGGAGCATCATGTCACAATTTTATACCAGTAGTCAATAGTCACATTAGGTAATATCGCCTGACACTTACCTTGCGTGTCTTAAACAATATCAAACAGCGGCGAAGTATCTCACTTCTTAGGCGCACCTAAATCAATTACAACCAATCATTTACAGTGGCGATATACAACAGAAACAGTGAGCATACAGCAGCTTTTTACAGTGGAAAACAGTGAGCATACAGCAGTGTTTTACAGCAGAAAAATAGTGACGTTTGTTCTTAAAACAGTGAGCAGAAACAGTGACTTTTTCCTTAAAAACAGTGGGCAGAAACAGTGACGTTCTACTTAAAAACAGTGGACAGAAACCGTGACGTTTTACAGCAGAAAAACAGTAGCACCTTACAGCAGAAACAATGACCATTTTAAAACAGAAACAGTGACATTTTGGACCTTAAAACAGTGGCAGAACAGTGGCATTTGAATGTTAAAACAGTGACATAATCAATGGCATTTGAACCTCAAAACAGTGGCAGAAGTAGTGTTATTTGTGCATCAAAACAGTGGCATGAATGGTGATATTTAATCATTAAAACAGTGACATTAGTGGTGATATTTGCACATCAAAAACAGTGGCAAGGTGAGTGGTTTTTGAACATTAAAACGGTGGCATGAATGATACATTTGAACATCCAAAACAGTGATATAAATCATGATTTTTAGACATTAAAACAGTGGCATAAATAGTGATTCTTGATTCATCAAAACAGTGGCAAGATGGGAGTATTTAGACACCAATACAGTGGCATAAAGGGTAGTGTTTGGACATCAAGAAGATGGTTATTTTATGCAGAAACAGTGGCTCATTAAGTACTAAAACAGTGAGTGTTTTTGGTGCAAAACAGTGACATATGTGGCATTAAAACAGTGAGCATTTTATGCAGAAACAGTGGCACATAATGGACTAAAACAGTGAGCATTTTATGCAGAAACAGTGGCACATAATGGACTAAAACAGTGAGCATTATATGCAGAAACAGTGGCACATAATGGACTAAAACAGTGAGCATTTTATGCAGAAACAGTGGCATGTGAAGCACTAAAATAGTGGCATATGTGTGCAGAAACAGTGGCATCAAAATGGTGGTCTTGTGAAACCGAAACAGTGACATTTCTTAGCCTCAAAATAGTGGCACCTTCATAGGGAAACAGTGGCATATTTCTCCTCAAAACAGTGGCATATTCATACAAGAAAACAGTGGCATGAACTTAAACATAACCATGAGACTTTCATTCTATAACTCATGCATACAAGTCATCATAAAATAGCTCCATCCTTATACTTTAACCATGCTCAATCAAGAATCCAAAGCAAAACATATTCAAGGAGACATTCAAGCACACACATGATTACACACCATGAAAGAGATCTAAGTTCAAGGCTTACCTCTTGTAGCACACACTTCTTGCTCACACACCACACCTTTCTAGCTCTACTTCACAACAAGTCCCCACTTCCTAGGATGTTCTATGCGCATAAATGGCGAGGAGGAACAACTTGGACAGCTTCAAGGTTGAGGACAAGGCTGGACAGTGAGGGAAGGTGAGTTGTTTTAGCAAAGTTTTTCTTCTCCAAGAGGGCTGTATGTTCGGCTAGGAGAGTGAGGGAGATGAGGAAGGAAAGTTGGCTGCACTTGTACATGAGGCCAGCCTTTCCTTGTGCGCACACTTAAAGGGAAAGTGAGGAGAGGTGGCAATGATTAAACATCATGAAAATTCTGGTTGCTTGAAGAAGTGGGGCTGCATACTAGGGCTGAACAAGCAAAGGGTTGCTTCTAACATACACTATGCACATGCAAGGAGTGAGGAGAGGAGAGTTCAGATCTGAACAAGGTGCTGCCAAGTCAGAATTTTTTCTGCACAAACAGCCAAGTCTTGCGCACATGGAGGAGTGGAAGGAGGTGTCATCAAGAGCACAGGTTTGTGGCAGCCTAGACTCTGATTTGGAGCTGTCCTTATGCGCATAAGATGATGAAGATGCAGCCCCAAGACCCTACTTTTGATGCATGTGGAAGCAAGGGCAGATTTGGCTCATGATGGACTGCCAAAAGCATGCAAAAATCTGCACATTTCAGCCTCATGATGGAAGGTGTAAGGTGGTTCTCCAAGTCAACACTCAAAGGCAGATTTTGTGACATAGAAAAATCTGATTCAAGCTCTCTACATGTGCGCCTAGATGAGGGAGAATGCAGCCCAAAATCATGCTAAATAGTACATGTGTCTTCCATGCAATGAAGTTGAAATCAAATGTGCACAAACTATGGTGTGAGGTGGCGGTCATGCATGAGGAAAATTGACAGATTTTTCTAAGTCCTAATCACCCTCTTTTGCGCAAGAAATATGTGGGAAAGAAAGCATCTTGCCATGTGGGAATTCCTTGCTACACAAGACAACCTTGTTGGACAAGGCTTAGGGAATCATGTGTGGGTTTAACTTTGGGCTGAACATGATGGATCCAATAAGACAAGCCTAAAGGTGGCAAGTCCACACACACTAGCCCACTTCCAAAGTCCAATGAACACTAAGGTCCTATAACACACAATCAAATTACTCATATGATAAAATTCACATGTCTACATATGTATCCTCCTATGATTTAATTTAAATCCTTACCTTAGTCTTATCCAAGGATAAGATCAACAATTCGCAAGCCATCACACATAAACCATAAATCCGAAATCTACACATACATCTATAACATATAGTACTTAAGTATTTTACTAATTATGCGGGATGTTACAATATGTATATATATCTATTTGATTAGGTGCACAAGATCCTAGCTCATTGGACTGCTTGATTGATATTTGGCTGTCTGATTGGTGATGTTTGGATAAAAGAATGTTAAAGGCTTGAGGTAAGTGTCAGGCGATATTACCTAATGTGACTATTGACTACTGGTATAAAGTTGTGACATGATGCTCCATACTCCGTAAAATAATTATGTTCCTTATGATGAAAGTAAACTGCCCAGAATGTGCCGTGATGGCTATACGATTATGAGGTAAAGTTGTTATGTGGCAGCATAACGTATATGACAAGTATATGTGCCGTGATGGCTATATGAAAAGTATATAAGCATGCACCTTACATCATACCGCATTTTTGTACGTTTTGTGTGTGAAAGCATAGCATGGCATGCATGTACCAAGATCATATAGGCCTTGCTTTTAGAATAGTTATGTACAGGACCATGTGTTTGAGCAAGCATCATATAGGCATCCCTAAGGTACCAGGGTATGGGACACTTGGCATCAGTCCGCATAGGCCCACAGTTGGAATCCACAGAGCTCAGGTGCCATGAGTATATGATATCCACTGTGAAGTGCGCGCACGACGGTGCTAAAAGCGCAAAGGAAAGGCGTTATATACGCAATATATATATATATGATGAAAAGGAAAAAGGAAAAAGGAACAAGGATATGTTGAAGTGACTGTTTATGATTTTGTGCCTAGTTAATACTGTTATATTATTGGTTTTGTTGCCACACTACTGGGATTATTCTCACCCCTTCGGGGCTGCTATTTTCCTAAATGGCAGGAGGACGTAAAAGCATATGAAGGAGTGATGTTTGCTGTTGCTTGCTGATGCATGGACTTTCACTGTTACTGTTCGATTGATTGGATGACTGTAATGCTTAATATTTTGGTACTCTTGGATGACTGTAGACTTTATCATCTCTATTTTACCTTGAACTTTTATGAACAGCGGCTGTTTTGGAAAAAGTTTGTGAAAGGAATTTTTGAATGTCTTAAGTGCTGAATTTTTAACAATGCACCTTACGGGTGGTGTTTTTATGGGCAAACGAACTCCGATTTTGTAACATCCCGCATAATTAGCAAAATACCTAAGTACTATATGAAGGTGTAGATTTCGGATTTATGGTGTATGTGTGATGGTTTGCGAAACTATTGATCTTTATCCTTGGATGAGACTAAGGTAATTAATTAAATTAAGTCATAGGAGGATAAATATGTGGACATGTGAATTTAATCATATGAGTAAAGTGAGTGTGTGTTAGAAGGCTTTAGTGCTTAGTGGGCCTTGGTAGTGGGCTAGTGTGTGTGTGTGGACTTGTTACTATTTGGTCTTGTGTGATTGAATCCTTTGTGTGTGTGGCCAATGGCCCAAAGAGGACTCTTGGATCAATCTTGTTCAGCCCAAATTAAATCCACACCTAATTCCCTAAGCCTTGTCCAACAAGGATGTCTTGTGTACCAAGGAACCTTCACATGGCAACCCTTCTACCACCCTTTTCATGCGCACAAGAGAGTGTGATTAAGGACTTTGAAATCTGCCATTTTCCCTTTGTTAAACCGCCACCTCACCTTGTTTATGCATCACTTGATTTCAATTTTATTGCATGGAAGACACATGTACCATTTAGCATGATATTAGGCTGCATCTTCCTTCACTTTGGCGCACATGGGGGGAGTCTTGGATCAGATTTCTTGTGTCACAAAACTGCCTAACTTGTTGACTTGGAGAACCTTCCATCATGAGGCTGCCATGTGCAGATTTTTGCAAGCTTTTTGCAGCCCATCATGAGCCAAACCTGCCTTGTTTTCACATGCATCATAAGTAGGATCTTGGGGCTGCATCTTCATCATTTTATGCGCACAAGACAGCCCCAAAATGAGTGTTTAGGCTGCCACAAATCAGTGCTCATGATGCACCTCTTTCCCTCTCATCATTTGCACACCTAGGCTGCCTAAATGCAGATTTTTGGCTGCCACCTAGTTGAATTACTTGTTGACTTAGTGAACCTCTTGCATGTACCTATGATGCACCTCCTCCACTCCATTTTATGCGCATAGCTTGGTCAATTGTGCAGAAAATTTTCTGACTTAAGACAGCCTCCAAATCTGATCATATCTCTCCTCACTCCTTGCATGTGAATAGAGTAAATTAGAAGCAAACCCTTTGCTTGATTCAGCCCTTGTATGCAGCCCCATCCCCTCAAGTAATCAGAATTTTTCATGATGGTTAATCATAGCAACCTTCCCTCTCTTCCCCTTTAAATTTGCGCATAAGGAAGGGGCTGGCCTCATGTGCAATTGCAGCCAACATCTCCTCCTCCTCCTCACTCTCTAGCCGAACCAACAAGCTTCCTTGGAGCAAGAAGACTTTGCCAAGCCAACTCCCTCCTTCCCTCACCATCAAACCGTAGCCTTTGTCCCAAGCAAGAGTAAGCTTTCCTCCTCACCTTCCCCCACTGCCCAGCCTTGTCTTGAAACTGTCCAAGCTTGTTCATCCTCATCCTTGTTTGCGCATAGAACATCCTAGGAAGAAAAGACTTGTTGTGAAGTAGAGCTAGAAGGGTGTGGTGAAGTGTGTGCTACAAGAGGTAGGCCTTGAACTTAGAACTCTTTCATTGTGTAACCATGTGTGTGTGCTTAAATGCCTTCTTGATTATGTGTGGTTTTGGATTCAAGTATGAGCATGATAAAAGTATAAGTATGGAGCCATTTCATGATGATTTGTATGCATAAAAATCTTATGGTTATGTTTAAGCTTATGCCACTGTTTCTTGTATGGATATGCCACTGTTTTGAAGAGAAATGTGCCACTGTTTCGGTTTGATGTGCCACTGTTTTGAAGATGAAATGCCACTGTTTCGGTTCCTCAAAATCACCACTCAAATGCCACTGTATCTGCACATATATGCCACTGTTTCTGCACATTATATGCCACTGTTTCTGCACATTATATGCCACTGTTTCTGCACATTATATGCCACTGTTTCTGCACATATATGCCACTGTTTCTGCACATTATATGCCACTATTTCTGCACATTATATGCCACTGTTTCTGCACATATATGTCACTGTTTTAGTGCTCCCTAAGCCACTGTTTCTGCATAAAAACACTCACTGTTTTAGTCATCATATGCCACTGTTTTTATGCATAAAATGCCACTATTTTAGTCATCATATGTCACTGTTTTTATGCATAAAATGCCACTGTTTTAGTCATCAAATGCCATTGTTTCCATGCATAAAATGCCACTGTTTTTATGCATAAAATGCCACTGTTTTAGTCATCATATGCCACTGTTTTTATGCATAATATGCCACTGTTTTAGTCATCATATGCCACTATTTTTATGCATAAAATGCCACTGTTTTTATGCATAAAATGCCACTGTTTTTATGCATAAAATGCCACTGTTTTAGCCATAATATGCCACTGTTTCAATGTCCAAAAACCAAGATTTATGCCACTGTTTTGAAGTCCAAAGTGTCACTGTTTCTGTTTTAAAATGATCACTGTTTCTGCTGTATGTTTACAGTTTTCCTGCTGTAAAACGTCACTGTTGCTGTCCACTGTTTTTAAGGAAAATACCACTGTTTTCTGCTCACTGTTTTAAGCACAAACGTCACTGTTTTGCTGCTGTAAACACTGCTGTATGCTCACTGTTTTCCACTGTAAAACGCTGCTGTATGCTCACTGTTTTGCTGCTGTAAACACTGCTGTATGCTCACTGTTTTGCTGCTGTAAGGCACTGCTGTATGCTCTCTGTTTCTGCTGTAAAGAGCCACTGTAAATGATTAGTTGTAATTGATTTAAGTGCGCTTAAGAAGTGAGATACTTCGCTGCTGTTTGGTAATATTTAAGGCACGCAAAGGTAAGTGTCAGGCGATATTACCTAATGTGACTATTGACTACTGGTATAAAATTGTGACATGATGCTCCATATTCCGTAAAAATATTATGTTCCATTATGATGAAAGGACACTGCCAACAATGTGCCGTGATGGCTATATGAAAGGTATATAAGCATGCATCTTACATCATACCTCATTTTTACGCTTTGTGTGTGAAAGCATAGCATGACATGCATATATCATGATCATATAGGCCTTGTTTTAGAATAGTTATGTACAGGACCATGTGTTTTAGCAAGCATCATATAGGCATCCCCAAGGTACCGGGGTATGGGACACTTGGCATCAGTCCGCATAGGCCCACAGTTGGAATCCACATGGAGCTCAGGTGCCAAGGGTATATTTGATTCCACTGTGAAGTGCGCGCACGACGGTGCTAAAAGCGCAAAGGAAAGGCGTTATATACGCAATATATGAATATGATGAAAAGGAAAGGCGTTATATACGCATTATATATATATATGTGATGAAAAGGAAAAAGGAAAAGGAACAAGGATATGATGAAGTGACTGTTTATGATTTTGTGCCTAGTTAATACTGTTATGTTACTGGTGTGGTTGCCACACTACTGGGATTATTCTCACCCCTTTGGGGCTGCTATTTTCATAAAATGGCAGGAAAAAGGAAAGCACACTTGAAGACGTGAGTGTATGGATGTCTGCTGTTGATTGGACTTTTGCTGTTGCTGTTTAATTGCTGGATAACTGTATGATCTTGTATATGTTGAGAACTTTGATGATTGATGAAGTTATTACTTGAACTCTGTTAAGTCTTTTAAGAACAGTGGCTGTTTTGGAAACATTGCGAAAAGAATTTTTGAACGATTTACTAGGTGCTGAATTTTAACAGTTTTACCGGTACTTTACGGGTCATGTTTCAAGGGGTAAACGAACTCCGATTTACTATTATTTTATATGCACGCGAAGCCCCGGGAATTTACTTTCAAACTGTGCAGGTTTCATCTTTATACGAAATTTGTACAAATTTTTATAAGCTTCGCCTTGCAGCCTGTTTCCAGAAAACGGACAGGATTCACAAGCGTTTTACGTGACCTGTTCCGCGGGGCTATTCACCTCCGAATCGCGCATAATTTATATGTACGCGATGCCCCGGATGTCTAGTTTTTCAGAAGCTTGGAATATTTTTTATCGCATCTAAATTCGATTTTATACAGATTTTATAAGACAGCAAGGTTTTCTGAAAAGCGTAGAAAATTCAGCAAAGGGTTTTATCCATGAAATTTTCTATGTTCGATAAACAATCTCATTGTTCTCAAATTATTTTTATGAGGATAAAACCTGGACTTTTTTCAAGTCTCCAATTTAATGTTATTTGATAAAGTTCTTAATTAATTGAGTTCTTTACCGCTGCAACTCTAATACGATTTAGCAAACAACCCTCTTGGATGCATACAAGAGTGGGTGTTACACTAATTGGTATCAGAGCAGTTTGGTCCATGGAATTGCCTGTGTTTGATTGAATTGATTGATGTTTGTGTTTATCTGCTGATTGAAACTTTTGCCTGCTTAATTTTCTGTTTGAAAGAATGATATATATAGGTACGGTTGTGCAGATGAAAATGGTTGGTTTAAGAATGTTAAAACGATACTGGTATAATTGTATGCAATTGTATTATGTAGACTAAGTTTCAAATTTCACCAAGAATGTTTAAACTTATAAGAAATTTGTGTAGCCATGAACTATTTTCTATATACTGTGGATATAGTTGGTATGTAGAAAGCTTGACATAAGAACTATATAGAACTCCATTAAGGACCTGAATTACATAAGTTTGAGTGACGTATATGATGCTAGGTTGTAGTTTGCATACTATATAAATTACTTGTTTATCTTGGGTGTCCGTGTGCCTTAATCAAATCATGCTTACAATTATGTCTGATTTTATTTGAATCCATCATTATGTTGCCATCCCATATTAATCCATTAACCGTAAACTTTTTGGTGCATAGTTTTAATTGAACCCATCACTATGTTTGTCACTTCATTTTAATATCTAAATTCCACTGTAAGCATATCAATGAGTCTATGGTTGTTGATGTTGGATGTAAGATTTTGTTCTCGTTCTACTTGTGTGTTATGGTATTTGATGATCTTTAAAAAGAGCTTAGGAAATTGTTCTTATCATGAATAAGCTTAGGAATATTTTATTAGTATTCCTTCCAAAATTGTGTTATACATGTATTATGTAATGATCATGTAAAGTACACGTATGTTGTTGATACTTTGAGATGTTGATGATTTTTTTATAGCTGGCTGTATGAATGCGGGGAATTGCATGGCTTGGTATTAAGCATTAGACTTAGACAGATTTTGGCATGGTAAGACGAAGTTTGGGGGCAAACTTCCAAACAAGTTGGGGAGAGTGTAACATCCCGTCTAATTAGGAAATTGTTGGTATTACCATGGAAGGGGAGTATCTATTTGGTTATAACATATAGAAAGCATTATACTACTTAGAATTATTTGTGTACTCATTAAAAATAGGTGATTAATTTTATTAAAGAATAAACCCTTAGTAAAAGCACTTGAAGGAGTGATGTTTGCTGTTGCTTAACAGTTTTACTGGTACTTTACGGGTCATGTTTCAAGGGGCAAACGAACTCCGATTTACTATTATTTTATATGCACGCAAAGCCCCGGGAATGTACTTTCAAACTGTGCAGGTTTCATTTTTATACGAAATCTGTACGAATTTCAATAAGCTTTGCCTTACAGCCTGTATTCCAGAAAACGGACAGGATTCACAAGCGTTTTACGTGTCCTGTTCCGTGGGGCTATTCACCTCCGAATCGCGCATAATTTATATGTATGCGATGCCCCGGATGTCTACTTTTTCAGAAGCTTGGAATATTTTTTATCGCATCTGAATTCGATTTTATACAGATTTTACAAGACAGCAAGGTTTTCTGAAAAGTATAGAAAATTCAGCAAAGGGTTTTATAATTGAAATTTCCTATGATTGATAACGATTTCATTTTTTTCAAATGGTTTTCATAAGAATCAAATCTGGACCCTTTGTTCCAGTTTCCATATTAAATGGTATATGATAAAGTTTTAAAATTAATGAGTTCCATACCGCTGCAACTCTAATACGATTTAGCAAACAACCCTCTTGGATGCATACAAGAGTGGGTGTTACACTAATTGGTATCAGAGCAGGTTCGGTTCATGGTGTCTGTTTGTGATTGAATTGTGTGCTGCTTGTTGTATGATTGCTGCCTGGTTACTCAGGTTATTTGTATGTGTTTGTTGCATTATCGTTGATTGAGTTTTGTTGCGAATGGGTTACTGTTAATTGATCCTCAAGTGCCCTTCCGCTCTGGGACCTCTTCGATTCAAGGTGTTTGAAAATGATGAAAGATTTTTGATTGATCTGTAAGTGTTGTTGTTGAATCCTCGCTTGTCTGACTGTTGAAATTAAATGTGAAGTGTCCTTAGTTGAAATTATTTTATGTTGGAGGTGTGATAATGCTAGTAGTACCGGTATTAAGCATGGCTCTGCCCATCTTCTTGCTCGGTAGTGAGCCTGATCAACTCACGGCCGCGAAAGGAGTATGTGCACACTCATGGTTATTACGGGGTGTACTAGTGCTTGAGCACTATATGTGTGAGTAAGAACTGTTCCCAGAATTCCTGATTAAATATAAATTCTGTTTTCTTGGGGATGACATGTACGGACTACATGTTTGAATTTGTGGTGAATGTTTTGAGATGGTTGAAAATTATGGATGATGATAAGACCCTTTACTTAAGAATTGTTGTTGTGCATGTCCATTCTGATATGTGAATTACCGAGGTATTGTAATGTTTGAAGTGATGAAGAATAATAAACCAATTGGACTTGGATATAGTCATAATTGTCGAGATTGGATTTGTCATGATTATTGCTCTCACAATTCAGATTTACTATGGTTTCTGTTTTAACCATATGGCTATGATGATTTTTGTTGCAAAATTGCTTCTTAAATCTATATCTTCACAGGTATATTATAGAGTAGAGTTAGGATGAGGTTATCTAGCCTAGGGTGAACTTGTTATCTCCACCCGTATAACCACTCTAATATAAAAACTAATTCATGCTTTTAGGAAATAGAGTGAACTAGATAAAGTTTAACTAGTGAGTTACCTTCCTATAAACATTCTAATGGTGAGATGGCACTAGACAAAATTCTTGAGAAAGTTTAGTCATTAACTCTAAGGATGAAACCGTAAGTTAAGAGGTAGTGCAATTGGTTTTATCCCTCTACGCATTATGTGCGTAATGTTTGTCAATTTTAATAGCATGCATTGTTTTGGTTAGTATTTTGTGAATAATTCAGACATGTCTAAGAACGATTATTGATAGGTCTTTTTGTGTTGATAGAATTAAATATTTGAAAATTCTAATTAATACCAAGTACTTGCAAACAGTAAATAAATAAATAACTAAAGAAATAAAATGCACGTGTTGAAACTTTTGCTTGCTTAATTTTCTGTTTGAAGGAATATTGTATAGGTAAGGTTGTGCAGATGAAAATGGTTTGATTGAATGCTAAGTCGATAAGGGTATAATTGTATGCATTTGTATGATGGAGACTAAGTTTCAAATTTCACCAACAATGTTTAATTGTGTAGCCATGAACTATCTTCTATATACTGTGGATATAGTTGGTATATAGAAAGCTTGACATAGGAACTATATAGAACTACCTTAAGAACATGAATTACATAAGTTTGAGTGACGTATATGATACTAGGTTGTAGTTTGCGTGATATATAAATTACTTGTTATCTGGGTGTCCGTTTGCTTTAATCAAATCGTGCTTACAATTATGTCTGATTTTATTTGAATTCATCATTATGTTACCATCCCCTATTACTCAATTAACCGTAAACTTTTTGGTGCATAGTTTTAATTGAACCCATCACTATGTCTGTCACTCCATTTTAATATCTAAATTCCACTGAGAACATGTCAATGAGTCTATGGTTGTTAATGTTGGTTGTTTTGAATCTCCATACTTCGTGCTTTTACTGATATGTCTTATGCTGATGAAATGTGATCACTTATACCATTAAGTATTCGGCGTGTCTTTGATTACATGGATTTTCTTGGATTTGTGATAATGTGTCTTGTCTTGTTTCTGCTTGGAAACCCTCATCTACTTTCATGACTATTTCGTGAACTCTTAATGTGAGATGTGTTATTCTGTTTTGGACGGTCAAAATTGAGTGATAATTTCTTTGAATAAGATAAGTGAAGTCATCTAATGTTATGTGTGTTAATGTATGTGAAAATGGGATCAGAATATAGGGAAAAGTAAGGAAGTAGCATACTCTTTGGGAAGTAAAATTTTTACTTTATAAAAAAATCCTAGTATCAGCCATTCTTTCGATCTTATCGCATGTGTAGGAATAAATTTACATGAATCCTTGCTGTTTAGTGTAACAGCCCGTTGTACACCGGTATTGTTAACATTGATTATGATATTAAGCGCAGTTACAATCACAGTGGTTGGGTTAATTAAATTACGGGCAAATTTTTCTTTTATCATATTCCTTTTCTTACATCAATACTTTTTCCGTAATCAATTAAAACAACACTATAATTGTAAATGCAATACGCGGAAGCATACATTTTGCTAACATCATTCATCCTTCTTTTTATTCAATTCATTTAGACTCACCATCTTACTCTCACATTTTACCAAGTTATAGTCCTTTACGTTGTCTACACGTGGTTTCAAATCACGTACCATTTGGAGTTCTACCCATCAAGTTAAACCCCTTTCTTTTAGTCTAGAAAAACCTGAATTTTCGAAAATTACATTGTGGTAATCGATTACCAGTGGGTGGTAATCGATTACCACCTATCAAAAATGAGGCAGTAGCCAAATTTTGACCTCCTCTGTTCTGGTAATCGATTACCAACTTTGGGTAATCGATTACCTCACATGGTAATCTATTACCAAAACTCAGTAATCGATTACCAGTGAAGACAGTAGCCAATTTTCGTCCCCTGTTGCATGGTAATCGATTACCATGCTTGGGTAATCGATTACTATGCAGCAAAAATGACAGATTACAGCCTTTTAAGCCCCAAAAGGGTGGTGTAATCCATCCCTAACACCTTGGTACTCCACACAACACTTAAACATGTCCTAATGTAGGCTCTAGGCCCTTCCATCATGCAATTTCCTTGAAACATACATCATTTACAAAGTCCTCTAGTAATGGCCATTTACATACAAATATGGACCATTTTTACAACATGAATACCAAGACTTCCAAGGCAATGAATGTGGCAATGGACAAGTCCCATGCTCACTCAAAATATACAGTTATTCATGTCATGAATAATAAGCTATAACAAGACTTAGTATACAATCATGAACACTACAAAAAGCATGGCAATAACATCATGCAATATGTTCATGACCTAAGTCCCAAAATACTAATGACATGCTAAGTGCAATACGTAATCCTCCTCCAAAATGTCATGCAATCCCAATGCACTGCATGCAACTCCACTGTCCACTAGGCGGGCCTCTTGCCCGAAGCTCCTCCCGGCTCATAGTGACCTGAAATGTGGTCCCCCAAACACGGGGTGAGATATACGGATATATCTCAGTAAACCAATGGAGCTAGAGGCTCTCTCCACTCCATGGCTCACTAAAATGTATAAATATGACATCATGTAATATGCAAGCAATACAATATCACCATCCAACTGGAGACACCCAAGAACATCCACGCATGGATTCATGTTCAAGGACTCCATCATATAACTCCCGAGACAATCCTGGCGCCTCTCCCATGGTTGAGAAGACTCCATGGCAAAACCCAACCGGAACTCCTCATAAGCCCTATCCGGCGGATGTCCCCCGCTTGGATCATCCTGATGTCGCTCCCAGAGTCGACACCATGGCATCTCCAACTGGCATTCTCACTAAGGACGAACCCAGCGGATGTCCAAACCAACACACGTCAACTGGCCAGTGACCAAACAATTTTCACAAAATACAAGCAATATGCATACAAGCACACAATCACACCATGTCATAACCACATAATCCAACCACAACCTTCCACTAGGTGTGGTGGAGCACACTAGGGATTAAACCCAAGTTCCAAGGGTTTACCTCAACACTTAGCCAATCCGTTCCAAACGTAAGCTCCAATTCAACCTTTCACAATCACGTCCGTGTGAGGCACCCTACAACAATCATCAAATCCAAATTACACCAAAACTCATTTTTCATGAAAATTCCTCAAATTTTCCTAAGTTAAAAACCTATCTTTTTCACCAAAAATTATCATAGCATTTCTAGCTTACAAGCATGATTCTAAGGCCTTTTCATCTAATAGCATTTTTCCATTTGGGCTCTCTATCATCACACATCTAAAATCAAAGGTTTAGAGCATAAATTCCTAGATCTATGAATTCAACCATAAAAATACCACAAATATACTCACAATGTGTTGTATGTTCACCACCAAAGCTTCACTAAACCATAAGAAGATCAAAAGCTCCAAAAAAGCTCCATGAACACTATGGGTCGGATCTGTTTTTGGTCAAAAACGCAGCAAGGAGGTGGATTTAAGGCTTCTAAGTGTTACCAATGGATCTAGAAGGTTGTTCACAATAGATTTCAACACCAAAATCAAGCGATTCGGTGAAGAAATGAAGAAATGGGAAAAGATGAAGAGAAATGGTGTTTTTCTTTCTTCTACAGGAGGGGAGCGCGCAAGGAGAAGAAAAAGGAAAGGAAAGGAAGAAGAAAAGGAGGTGGGGGCCAAGTGACTCCGGTCACACGGGTCCCACACGCGATCTAACTTTAACCCCGATAAAAATTCCGATCATAAATTCTTAATCTACATATTTTTCCAGTCCATGACATATTTTTATTTCTCCAAAATATTGATAAAAATTTCACACCTATTGGTACACTCACACCACAGTATTTAGCACTTAAAAATCACTATTCATCGATTTTTCTCAAATTTGCCTATTCACTCAATTTTCCGCCCTGATTCCATTTCCAGTATTACTTTTGTCATTTGAAATCTCTAACTCAGTATTTAAGCCTCAGAACACACGGTTGGCAAATTACCATTTTGCCCTTTTTGCCCATTTTGGCCATAATTCTTGGATTTTCACTAATCCACCAATTTTCATTTCTCAATATAACATTAAAATACACATTTAAATATTTGAGGTGTTATATTTAGATCAGTGTCTTTATTTGATGCATTTTATTTGGAACTGTGAAGCAGAGTTTTATGTTGGTTCTTTACTTAAGTGAACACATGAGTAGGTAGTTCGATTAGCACTTGAAATTCTTTTGGTCTTTTCTTTAAATTAACTGAAGCGAACTGTAGGATAAAATGTTTTGACAAAATGCTTTGTATTTGGCATGTAGGTTGTTTGGATTAATTCTGTATACTTTATTTATACCTCAAAGTAAATAACTTGATGGTGCCTAGTATTCCTCATGGTGTTGAACTGTAATTGGATTTAAAGGAAAAAATTTATTTTTGAAATGTCGAACTGTGAACTGCACCCATCTACTATATGTTGCACAGAACTTTCTGCTTGATATTGAAAGTGATACTTCTCTATTGAAAGTTCCATCCCGAAATAAATGATTCCTTTATTTAAAACAGCATGAATAACTCAATTCTTGAAGTGAGTTGATATGAAAGGTTTTCGGCCTTTGGTTGTGGTAACCTCTAGTGTCAAATTGTTTAATATTTTTTTTACTCGAGTCAGTACCACAAAGAAATTTCTCTGTTGCTTGCATCAATGGTGGGAATCTTATGTGTAAATTAAAATTTTTGGAAGTGCGCTTATTTGGGTTAGCAGCTTTTTAATAAAAAGAAATAAAATTCATTGTTTAAGTTTCATGTTGTAGGTCTGATGTTTAAAATGTTTCAATATGTCATGGAAAATTATGATTATTTTTAAAACAATCCCATAGCACCCATATCTTGCTGCATGTTGTATGCGAATAGGCGAGTGCTTGAATAACTTTGAATTGTTGCTGTGCATGTATAGGATTTTGTTTGTTCCTTGTATATCAATTCCAATGTAGCTTGAAACCTTTAACATAATTATACAAGGGATCCCCTTAAATGATATGAATACATCATCTGATTGAAAATTTGGAATTTGATGAAGATCCTTCCATTAAAATGTTGGATGTAAGATGTGTTGTTGTGGTTATTTAACTTCTTGCAACCTTATTAATGTGGAATTTTGTTATGATTTTAGTCAATAGGATCGAAGTCTAGACAGGAGGTAGGTGTGGGAGACTTAGACAAATTTTAGGATGGTAAAGCGAAGTTTGAGGACAAACTTCAAATTAAGTTGGGGAGAGTGTAGCATCCCCTAAAAATTAGGAACTTATATAACTTATCATCAATAATATAGAAGCATGACTTTTCTTACTTAATACATGTATACATACTTAGTGTGAACTTAAATTAAACTAAGGACAACTTAAACTAGGTACAATTATATGTGGGTTATATACAATACTTATGTAGAGTTTGAAACACTAAGCTTTGAAGGGTAGGATTGATTCGATTCATAACATATGCATAGGTTACATTTACTAAATTGTAGTTTTGGGCTAGGAATTGGTGGGGCTTGTATATGAGAAAAATTAGTGAGCCAATTGGAGAATGAGTTTTAGACCACCTTTCCTTGCTAGTGCCACGGTCCAAACCTTGTAGAAGGGACTAGTTTCAGCCCAAATGAACCCTCCCATCCTCTACCCATGCGCATGGAACAATTTGGCAGCTTGTAGCAATAGTCAAACCCTCACTTGCATGCTTGACACCTAACCCTCAAGACTACCTGCATGTACGACACATGCCACCCCTTTCTTTTGTTGTCCGCCACTTGTGTTCCATTCTCTCTACATGTTTGCCACTTGCTTCCACTTTCCTTACATGCACCATGCCCTCCACTCTCTTGCTTGTCCGCCACACGTATAGCACCTTTGAACACTTGGAAATTTCCCCTTGCATGCGTCACATGCATCCCATCTCCCTTACATATTCACCACATGCATTCCATTTCCCTGCATAATCGCCACTTGCTCATCCTCACTTCTTGCATGTACGCCACTTTGCCACAAGGAGGACACTTGGAAGATCTCTTCCATGCACCGGCCAAGGACTCTCTTGTGATCCTCCCTTGAGCATGCACGCCTAATGAATTCCTTTGCCTCTGCATGCGTCGGCCTTGAAGTCCTCCCTTCCCTTAGACTGCAAAGCTGATTCTTATGTTTCAATTCTTGTTAACAAAAGCTTCCAGACGCTCCATGCAGCCTATGGAAGGAGAACTTTCGGTTTGCATGTGTTGTTGTTGGCCAAGCCTTTCACGCCTCCCTTACTTCCCTCGCGACTTGTGTGCACCTTGGGAGTAATGTAGCAGATTCTGGTCATGACCTTCAGCACACAACTCAGCCCTATTTCTTCCCTCCATCCTCTTAAATCGCAAGCTAGTAGCATTGAACTCAAAGCAAAGATTGTACCTCATCAACTTTGGTCCGAACTAAACCTTACCTTGCTCTCCTGCTCTAGACCGTAAGTCTCTCCTAGAAGAACACTAAGAACCAGCTCACATTTCTTCTTCTCATCACAAGGGTGAGAGTCCAGAAGGAGAGGAACTCAGCATCTAATTTTCTTCTCTCTCCTAGTTTGACCGAGAATTCAACAACAAGGAAGTGTAGTGAAGTGTTATGCCCCTATCTTCTTGTTCTGCCACCCCTCCCTGAGATTTGTTGAGGAACTCCCTTTTTGCATGTGGATTCAGCATAAGCTAGACATCCTCCTTACTTTGTTCGGCCAGGGACCCGTCTTTAGGACCGCATTCAAGTCCTCATCTTCTCATTCTCCTTTCCTTAGTCGGATGAACCTCAAACAGCGAGGAGGTGAAGTATCTTCACTGATTCATTGTTATTTCTTCGTACATATATGTCTCTTCATACTCAATCCTTCATCCCTTCTTCCTTTACATCCTTGTCTCTTCATACTCATTTCGGTTTTTGAAAGGAGTTCCGTTTGCATGCAGCGGAAAGATTGGATCTTTGGGAGTAGGAGTGTGTTGCATGTAGCTGAAATCGTGAACCTTGGACAGTAGGGGTGTGAGGAATTGGAACAAAAATCGGTGACAAACTCCTTGGTTATGTGGCAAGCTATTAGTATACAAGCAAGGAGGTACCAGCGAAAATCAATCCCTTTTATTTTCCTCCTCTGTTTCGGTTTGCTTGATTGATTTAAGAAGTTAGTTTTCTGCCTTTTCCTTCCTTGTTGTTCAGCCTCCAGACCCTTGCCTATTGATGCATGTAAACCTTAAGAATGAATTTTAGGAGCTTGAAATATAGCTCCCTTAATGTTGATAGATCGGTCCTTGGGTTATGAAGCTTGGTTAAAACTTTCTTGTATTAAAATAGTATGTATAGCTTGCCTATGACTGTGTTCACTCAACCGTAAACCTTATTGAAAATGTTATGCATATAAATTAATTTGGTGCACATAGTTTCTGGCCAAAAACCGAATCGGAAGGTATAGGCTACATTAGGACTTTGTTACCTGTTAGAAATGGATAGTGTTGTGTTAAAGTAAATTTATAAGAACCTAGTAATGATGTAAATCGAACCGTGTGCATAAGAAGTCGTGGATGTTGATAGTTGTATAAATGACTATTGGAAGCACGTATTAAGGGCTAAGAACCAAACCCACATGTGTGGAAGATTCTGGTTGAGTCACTTGCCATCTATAGGTGAAACAAACTCCAAGTTAGAAAAATTAAATTAGTGTAAAAATCATAAAATCCTTTTGAATCAAGCCTTGTATGTGTTATAGCCGTGTGGGCAGCATGCTGTATGCATATTTGCGCACTCCAAATCGTGTAGGCTATGTCATATAAATGATTAGTTAGTAGCACCTGGTTGTTTTCCAGAACTGCATATGCGTGTCTTAGAAACCGTGATTTTGTCAATTGTTAACGTTTGGTGAATTAATAAAATGGCAGAAAATTCGCTTAGTATATAGACCTGGAAACCGACTAAAAACAAAGGATTTAGGAGAATGGGAAAGCTATGTATTGTATGGGAAATATATATGATGAATTCTGATTGGATATGTATATATATCTATTTGATTAGGTGCACAAGATCCTAGCTCATTGGACTGCTTGATTGATATTTGGCTGTCTGATTGGTGATGTTTGGATAAAAGAATGTTAAAGGCTTGAGGTAAGTGTCAGGCGATATTACCTAATGTGACTATTGACTACTGGTATAAAGTTGTGACATGATGCTCCATACTCCGTAAAATAATTATGTTCCTTATGATGAAAGTAAACTGCCCAGAATGTGCCGTGATGGCTATATGATTATGAGGTAAAGTTGTTATGTGGCAGCATAACGTATATGACAAGTATATGTGCCGTGATGGCTATATGAAAAGTATATAAGCATGCACCTTACATCATACCGCATTTTTGTACGTTTTGTGTGTGAAAGCATAGCATGGCATGCATGTACCAAGATCATATAGGCCTTGCTTTTAGAATAGTTATGTACAGGACCATGTGTTTGAGCAAGCATCATATAGGCATCCCTAAGGTACCAGGGTATGGGACACTTGGCATCAGTCCGCATAGGCCCACAGTTGGAATCCACAGAGCTCAGGTGCCATGAGTATATGATATCCACTGTGAAGTGCGCGCACGACGGTGCTAAAAGCGCAAAGGAAAGGCGTTATATACGCAATATATATATATATATGATGAAAAGGAAAAAGGAAAAAGGAACAAGGATATGTTGAAGTGACTGTTTATGATTTTGTGCCTAGTTAATACTGTTATATTATTGGTTTTGTTGCCACACTACTGGGATTATTCTCACCCCTTCGGGGCTGCTATTTTCCTAAATGGCAGGAGGACGTAAAAGCATATGAAGGAGTGATGTTTGCTGTTGCTTGCTGATGCATGGACTTTCACTGTTACTGTTTGATTGATTGGATGACTGTAATGCTTAATATTTTGGTACTCTTGGATGACTGTAGACTTTATCATCTCTATTTTACCTTGAACTTTTATGAACAGCGGCTGTTTTGGAAAAAGTTTGTGAAAGGAATTTTTGAATGTCTTAAGTGCTGAATTTTTAACAGTGCACCTTACGGGTGGTGTTTTTATGGGCAAACGAACTCCGATTTACTATTATTTTATATGCACGCGAAGCCCCCAACGTGCTCTTTCTAAATCACTTGAAATATTTTTTATCCGACCAAACAGAATGATAAGAATTTAGAAACGCTTTTCGGATTGGTATTTAGAATAAGAATCTCTGTGAGCTTATGTGACGTTAAAGACTCTAATTCCGCTTAGCAAACGACTCTCTTGGATGCATACAAGGGAGGGCGTTACAGCATATCCGGATATATTCCCTGTATATCCGGATATTCTGGGATTTCGCAGAACAGTAGCTGTGCTGTGTGAACAGTAAGCTATTGGGGGTTTGTGGACCCTAGATTAAGGGGGTTGAACTTCTGTAATTAATAAAATTAGTCAGAATCACATGAGTAAGGGCTTATGGCTTTGTTGGAAGCCTTAAGACGTAAAACGTTAAGGAAAGGCGTAGTCTTTAAGTTATATGCTTGTGATGCATAATTAATGATGTATTATTGGTCCATATCAGATTGTGATATTGCTGTGTTTGAACTTAAGAGTGGTTGGACTCTTGGCTTGGATAGCTAGCTTCCAAGGTAAGCTTTCGTGTCCTCGGTTTAGCCATTTTGTGGTTCCACCATGTCCAATGGGGATGTGGTTTATGCATGCTGTGTTACATGCTTTGATGTTTTGGAAATGCTGTTGAGCTATTATATGCAATGTGCTTTTATGATATGCATGTGGTGTCCACCTATACGGTAAGCCTGAGTATGTAGTACATACAAGATGGTGAGGCTGTGGGTGATGTGCAAGCGGTGTTCCTTGTACTCATGTGGGTTTAGACGTATTCCTGCATTTCTCTGGCTAGTAGATTTGATAAACACACATGGTATGATTATCTGCTGCATTGCATCATTTTGGAACTTATATTGTAAATACTGTTTTTGAACTTATAATACACATGTAAGTGAGCTTGGGGTGGAAGATCCTTGAGGACCCCTTGCCTTACTGAGATTTCTTGTTTAGAGATCTCACCCCACGTTTGGGGACGCTTATTTCAGGTTCAGGTAATGTTGAGGGCTCAGGTGGCAGGAGGCCAGAGCTGAGTTAGACTTATCTGTATTTTGCTGACATGATGGATGCTGATTATTTGACTGCTGTCTATGTTTTCTGTTATGATTATGTTGAGACTGTTATTGGGCATTGTTGCCTTATTTGGTGAGCATGGGGTTTGTCCATGCCACATGGGTTGATTATCGTCTTTTATTTTAAGTTGTAATTAAAGTATCAGGATTTTGACCCAGGCTATGTGTTGTAGTTCTGTGGCTTTAGATACTCACATTATATCTATATATGAGGTATTTCAGTTAGTTGTCTTGCAATTTACATACAGACAGTATTTTATGAAATTGATTAAGTAATCAAGTTGGTTAAGTTTAATGACGTCATAATTGAATTAAAGAAAAAGTTATTCCGCATTTTAATTAAGCGTGGCTTAATACGATAGTATGTTAACAATCCGGGTAAACACGGGCTGTTACATCAAGCACCCAGTGCACCACGCCATGCACCTCGTCAGGCACCGAGTCAAGCATAAGGTGCACCATGCCTGGAGGTCGGGGCACCACGTCAGGCACCAGGCGCGCCTCATGGGGCACCAAGTCAAGCATCCGGGGCATCTCGTCGGGCACCAGGTGCACAGCCCATCGCGGGCGTGGGAAAGCAGGCAACTGCTCCCCCCTATAATAGCCTTATATGCTTCCAATTTTGCACAAGTAAATACCTTTCTTCTGAGGAGGAAGAAGTCCAAATTCGGACCTAGAAATTGAATTTTGGTATGATTTTTTGCATGCATGCTTGGAAAAACCATATCTTATTGTTCCCAAAGTCTCATGATTTTTCTCCCTGGGATTAATTTAATATTAATTTTTCAAGAGGCATATTTTGAGAAAATTCGAAAAAATGGAAAATCGTACCCAGACATCGAATCTTGATCTATTTTTTGTAAACATCCATGCTTAAATATATCCAACATCCTCTCCAAGTTTCATTGGATTTCATGGAAGGATTGATTTTTAATGAATTTTTGGAGCCTATGCCTCCTCCCCCCATATAATAGGCTTATATTCATTTTCCAATTTTGCACCAGTAGACTTTTTTTTGCGAGAAGGAAGAAGGCCCAATTTATAGAGGGTGGCCATTCTGTAACGCCCTCCCTTGTATGCATCCAAGAGAGTCGTTTGCTAAGCGGAATTAGAGTCTTTAACGTCACATAAGCTAACAGAGATTCTTATTCTAAATGCAATTCCGTAAAGCGTTTCAAAATTCTTATCACCTCTGTTTGGACGATAAAAAATATTTCAAGTGATTTAGAAAGAGCACGTTGGGGCTTCGCGTGCATATAAAATAATAGTAAATCGGAGTTCGTTTGCTCATAAAAACACCACCCGTAAGGTGCACTGTTAAAAATTCAGCACTTAAGACATTCAAAAATTCCTTTCGCAAACGTTTTCCCAAAACAGCCGCTGTTCATAAAAGATCAAAGCAAAATAGAAGATGATAAAGTCTACAGTCATCCAAGAGTACCAAAATATTAAACATTACAGTCATCCAATTAATTAAACAGTAACAGTGAAAGTCCATGCATCAGCAAGCAACAGCAAACATCACTCCTTCAAATGCTTTTACGTCCTCCTGCCATTTAGGAAAATAGCAGCCCCGAAGGGGTGAGAATAATCCCAGTAGTGTGGCAACAAAACCAATAATATAACAGTATTAACTAGGCACAAAATCATAAACAGTCACTTCAACATATCCTTGTTCCTTTTCCTTTTTCTTTTTCATCATATACATATATATTGCGTATATAACGCCTTTCCTTTGCGCTTTTAGCACCGTCGTGCGCGCACTTCACAGTGGACATCTTAAACATGGCACCTGAGCTCGGTGGATTCCAACTGTGGGCCTATGCGGACTGATGCCAAGTGTCCCATACCCTGGTACCTTAGGGATGCCTATATGATGCTTGCTCAAACACATGGTCCTGTACAAAACTATTCTAAAATGGAAGGCTTATATGATCTTGGTACATGCATGCCATGCTATGCTTTCACACACAAAGCGTAAAAATAAATGCGGTATGATGTAAGGTGCATGCTTATATACTTGTCATATACGTTATGCTGCCACATAACAACTTTACCTCATAATCATATTGCCATCACGGCACATTCTTGGCAGTTTACTTTCATCATAAGGAACATAATACTTTTACGGAGTATGGAGCATCATGTCACAACTTTATACCAGTAGTCAATAGTCACATTAGGTAATATCGCCTGACACTTACCTTGCGTGCCTTAAATAATACCAAACAGCAGCGAACTATGCTACGTTTCTCACTTCTTATGCGCACCTAAATCAATTACAATCAATCATTTACAGCGACGTTTTACAGCAGAAACAGTGAGCATACAGCAACGTTTTACAGCAGAAACAGTGAGCATACAGCAGCGTTTTACAGCAGAAACAGTGAGCATAAAACAGTGGCGTTGTTCTTAAAACAGTGAGCAGAAAACAGTGAGTTGTTCTTTAAAAACAGTGAGCAGAAAATAATGACGTTTTCCTTAAAAATAGTGGGCAGAACAGTGTCATTTTACAGCAGAAAAATAGTAACACCTTACAACAGCAAGCAGTGACCATTTTCAAACAGAAATAGTGGCATCAAACAGTGGCAGAAACAGTGGCATTTGAACGTTAAAACAGTGGCATAATCAGTGGTATTTGCACATCAAAACAGTGGCATGAATGGTAGCATTTGAACATCAAAACAGTAACATAGGTAGTGATTTTTGAACATCAAAACAGTGACATAAGTAGTGATTTTTGAACATCAAAACAGTGGCATAGGTAGTGATTTTTGAACACCAAAACAGTGGCATAAGTAGTGATTTTTTGAACATCAAAACAGTGGCATAGGTAGTGATTTTTGAACACCAAAACAGTGGCATAAGTAGTGATTTTTGAACTTCAAGACAGTGGCATAAATAGGAGTATTTGAACATCAAGACAGTGGCATAAAGAGTAGTATTTGAACATCAAGGTGGTGACCATTTTATGCAGAAACAGTGACACATTAAGTACTAAAACAGTGAGCATTTTGTGCAGAAACAGTGGCATGTGAGGCACTAAAACAGTGAGCATTTTTGTGCAGAAACAGTGGCATGTGAGGCACTAAAACAGTGAGCATTTTGTGCAGAAACAGTGGCATGTGAGGCACTAAACAGTGAGCATTTTTGTGCAGAAACAGTGGCATCAAAATGGTGATCAATCCAAACAGATACAGTGGTATGTTTATCCTTAAAACAGTGGCACTTTCATACAGAAACAGTGGCATCAAATCAAGCATAGCAAGGAGACTTTCATACCATAACTAAAGCATACAAGTCATCATCAAATAGCTCCACCATTATACCTTCACCATGCTCATTCAAGAATCCATAACAAAACAGAATCAAGGAGGCATCTCATGCACACACATGGTTACACACAATGAAAGGAGTCTAAGTTCTAAGCTTACCTCTTGTAGCACACCCTAGTTGATCAAAGATTGCACACAACACCTTCTAGCTCCACCCAACAACACGTTCACCTTTCCTATAGGGTGGTCTATGCGCACACAAGGGTGAGCAGAACAGTTTGGGCAGACTCCAAGGGTGAGGAACTAGGCTGGAAAGTGAGGGAAAAGAGAAGAAAAAAAACTTGCACTTACTTGGTGTTCAGGCCACGGTTTGAGAGTGTGAGGGAAGATGAGTTACCAAGGTTTTTCTTTCTCCAAGAGCTCTTGTATTCACGGCTAGAAAGTGAGGGAAGAGGAAGGAAGTTGGCTGAATATGCAAAGTGAGGACAGCCCCCCCTTTGTGCGCACAAGTTTAAAGAGGAGGGAGGAAAGGTTGGAATGATGAAGCATCATGACAATTCTGATTTCTTGTGGAAGTGGGGCTGCAAGTTTGGTCAAAACAAGCAAGGAGCTTGCTTTGCACACTCTAGGCGCATGCAAGGAGATGGAAGGGAGAAGTTTAAATCTGAATGATGTGCCTCCTAACTCAGAATTTTTAACAAGGGCCACTAAGCCATGCGCACAAGGTGGAGTGGAAGAAGTTGGCAGATTTCTCCTCCACTCAAAACACATGCAATCTGACCAAAATTCCTTCATTTGTTGCATGTGGAGGCAAGGGACAGATTTGGTTCATGATGGACTGCAAAGGCATGCAGAAATCTGCACAGTTCAGGCGCATGATGGAAGGTGTAAGGTGTGTTTGGCCAAGTGGTTTTCATGCAATAAGAGAGGGCCAAGTCTTATGCGCACATGTGTGGAGGAAATATGCAAGGCCTGTGTGACTTGTTAAGTGGGGTTTCTACCCTCAAATGATGCCAAATGGATCCTTGATGAGGTTGTGATGGTGGGCAAGCTTTTGGGCTGAACCATTGCCCAAATAAGGCCATGGGGCCGTGACACCAAGGAGGAAAAAGGCTTCAAAGTATTAGAGTCCAATACTTGTAGTTTTATGACAAGTCTCAAAAGCCTAAGTTTTAAAGGTTACAAAATGTGTTCCTTGTGAAGTAGTTATGATGGATCAAAAATTAAGCTAATGGTACCAATTCAAGGCCATGAGGCCGTGACACAAGGGATGGATAGCTCCACACAATTTAATCCTACATCTTTGTGTGAATAAATTACTAGCCCATTAATCCAAGTGCTTAATGGTTGTTACACAATCTTAACCCCTTCCATAAGCTACTATAAAATTACTCTTATAACTTTGAACTCAATTTCCTAGCTCACTTAAATTTCACACTAATAGCTATATGCTTCGAAATCAAGAATGTAATGCACATAGCTAGAATTAAGCATAATATTCACAATTCGTATATACCCTAATTATGTGGGATGTTACACTCTCCCCACCAAATAGGAATTTTGTCCGCAAAATACACTTACTTAAGAGCTAAACAGTTCTGGATAGCGATTCTGAATGTCGTCCTCGCGCTCCCAAGTGGCTTCAGCTGCCGATCTGTTGTTCCACAATACTTTCACCAAAGGAATCTCTTTAGAACGAAGTCGCTTGACGGATCTTTCAAGGATTTGGAACGGTTGCACTTGGTACGTCAGGTCTTCCTTTACTTCCACTTCTTCAGGCCGTAACACATGAGAGGGATCAGAGAGATATCTCCGTAGCTGCGACACATGAAATACATTGTGAATTCCTGACAGATTGGGTGGTAAAGCCAACCGGTATACAGACTCTCCAATCCGGTCCATAATCAGATATGGTCCTAAGTACCGTGGACTTAATTTCTTTACTCCCATTCTCCTTCCGAGTCCCGAGGTAGGTGTGATTCTCAAAAATACATGGTCTCCGACTTCGAAAGATAGGGGCTTATGACGCTTGTCGTAATAACTCTTCTGTCTGGCCTGAGCCCGCTGCATATTTTCTCGAATCTTCTTTACCTGTTCGAATGTTTCTTGAATTAGATCAGGTCCTAACATACTTCGCTCACCCACTTCAGTCCAGCATAAAGGGGATCTGCATTTTCTCCCATACAGAGCTTCGTACGGTGCCATCTGAATACTGGAATGGTAACCGTTATTGTAAGCAAATTCAATCAAAGAAAGATAATTATCCCAGCTGCCTCCTAACTCCAAAACGCATGCTCGCAACATGTCCTCTAAAGCTTGAATGGTGCGTTCTGTCTGTCCATCGGTCTGCGGGTGGTAAGCAGTACTCAATCTCAAGTGGGTCCCTAAAGCTCTTTGAAAAGACTCCCAGAACTTAGATGTAAACTTGGGATCACGATCACTGACAATACTAGTAGGGACTCCGTGCAGCTTCACAATCTCCTGAAGGTAAATTCTGGCAAGCCTTTCAGTATTATATGTGGTTCTAACACACAAGAAATGAGCTGACTTCGTTAAACGATCAACAATCACCCAGATAGCATCATATCCTTCTCGCGTCCGAGGAAGTCCAACTACAAAATCCATCGCGATACTGTCCCACTTCCACTCGGGAATCTCCAACGGTTGAAGGAGTCCCGACGGTTTCTGACGTTCGTACTTCACCTTCTGACAAGTTAGACATCGGGATACATATTCAGCAATATCACGCTTCATACCCGGCCACCAAAACGAGGTCTTCAAATCATGGTACATCTTCGTGGATCCAGGATGAACGACATACTTACCCTTATGAGCCTCCTGCAAAACTTCTTGCTTCAACTCTTCATTCGGCACAACTAACCGGCCTTGGAATCTCAAAAATATCATTCTCGTCCCTTACTACATCTTGGTTGCCAACCAATTTATGGACTAACTCTTCATCTCTCTGAGCCTCCTTAATTCTACTGAGCAACTCATTCTCCACCTTTATACTTCCCAATCTTATGCTATGCCCTCTCTCGTCTACAGATAAATTCAAATCTCGAAAGGCCTCAAACAATTTCAGTTCTTCCATCATCAGAGTTGCAGTGTGCAGTGTCTTCCTACTCAGAGCGTCAGCTACCACGTTTGCCTTTCCTGGGTGGTATTTAAGTTCAAACTCATAGTCCTTCAGAAATTCCATCCACCGTCGTAGCCGCATATTCAGCTCCTTCTGATCGACCAAGTACTTCAGACTCTTATGATCGCTGAACACGTCAAACTGCGAACCATACAAGTGGTGCCTCCAGATTTTAAGTGCGAACACTATAGCTGCTAACTCCAAATCATGCGTAGGGTAATTTTCTTCGTGAGGCTTAAGTTGTCGAGATGCATAAGCTACCGCCATACGATCCTGCATCAACACGCATCCAAGTCCTTTCAGCGACGCATCACAGTATACTTCAAACTTTCGGGTAGGATCCGGAATCGTGAGTACGGGAGCACTGGTTAACCTGCTCTTCAATTCCATGAAACATTCTTCACAAGCTTCAGTCCACTCAAAAGGCTTATCCTTCCGAGTGAGACGGGTAAGAGGTTGCACTATCTGAGAGAAATTCTGGATAAACCTTCGATAATATCCAGCAAGACCTAAGAAACTCCTTACTTCAGTGACAGTCTTGGGTCGTTCCCAATTCATGACAGCTTCAACCTTGCTGGGGTCCACAGCAATACCTTCTGTTGAAATGACATGGCCCAGAAACTGGACCTCTTTAAGCCAAAACTCGCACTTCGACCACTTTGCGTACAACTGCTTCTCCTTCAATATTTGCAAGACAATCCTCAAATGTTCCGCATGCAGCTCTTCATTAGCAGAGTAAATCAGAATATCATCGATAAACACAATAACAAACTGATCAAGAAAGGGGCGGAAGATGCGGTTCATGTAGTCCTGGAGCATTCGTGAGTCCGAACGGAATCACCTGATATTCGTAGTGTCCATAACGAGTCCTAAAAGCTGTTTTCGGAATATCCTCCGGTTTGACCCGGATCTGATGGTATCCCGATCGTAAATCTATCTTGGAAAAGACTCTGGCTCCTCTCAGCTGGTCCATCAAATCGTCGATCCTCGGTAGCGGATACTTATTCTTCACCGTAACTTTGTTCAGCTGTCGGTAATCTACACACAGACGTAGACTACCATCCTTCTTCTTAATCAAGATGGCTGGAGCACCCCATGGAGAGGTACTCGGTCTAATGAATTCCTTTGCCAACAGTTCTTCTATCTGCTTCTTCCACTCTCGGAGTTCCAAAGGTGCCATGCGATACGGAGCAATGGAGATTGGTCCAACTCCGGGAACAAGTTCGATGGAAAATTCTATTTCCCTATGAGGAAGCAATCGAGGTATTTCATCCGGGAATACCTCCCCGAATTCTCTAACTACAGGTACATTCTGAATTAGATCGTCAACCGAGGTCTCAGCCTCGATCGACAAAAGATACCCTGCTGCTCCCTTGAGGAGCTCTTTCCTAACTTGTAAAAAGGAAATGAGAGAGAAAGGTTGAAAATTACCATCTTTCGCAGGAACAACGACTTTCCCCGCTCGACAGTCCAACGTTATCCCGTTTTCCGTCAACCAGTCCATACCGATAATCACATCGAAATTGAATACCGGTAGGACCACCAAGTTTACTGTATACGTGTTCCCTTCATACTGTAAAATAACACCTCTGCAGATCTCTGAGGCTGTGCACGATCCTCCAGTAGGGGTACTGATGTGTAACTCATAAGGTAACGGGGTTGGGGTGATGCCTATTCTCATAGCAGTGTGCTTTGCCATAAAAGAGCCAGACGCTCCAGAATCAAAAATAACAGAAATTGGGTGACCATTTAAAGTGACATTACCTTTGATCAAGTTGGGATATTTCTGCGCTTCATTCGCATCCAGTGTGAACACCCGTGCTTGCGTAGGCTGTGGATTAGCGTTCCGGGGGCATTCGTAAGCAAAATGTCCTTGCTGGCCACATCTGAAACATGCATTGTTGCTCTTGCGACAAACTCCAAAGTGGTTCTTACCACACGTAACACAAGCATTCGCACCCTGACGTCCAGTCGATGATTGACCAACAGCATTGCTTCTCTTAAAATTTCCAGGCCGCGCCTGCAACTGCGGACCTCTGCCTCGACCCACACCAGGTGCCTTCCTGAAGAATCTGCCTGCTCTGTTTCCTCCGTGGAATTGTGTTGGTTGCTTATTCAAATGCTTGGCCTCGTTGATGATTCCTTCTGCCTGTCGACTCTGATTGATGAGCTCTGGAAGT